>CALNVZ010000679.1:51504-74267 GCA_940671915.1 Paracentrotus lividus
GCGAAAAAGTTAAATCGGTAAAAAATGGAAATATTCTATCCAACCTTTATGGTCAAAACAAAGGAAATGAAAAACAACCATGAACCCTAAATAATTTGTCATTTCCCCCAAATCTTGTTTCAGCCTTAATGACAAGGTTGTAAACGGTAACTATAGTCTATTTTCATTATGATTTATGTTGGGCTGAGATTCTACAATAGATTTTTGAGAAAATAGACATTTCTATGTTGTAAAAATGAATAATTTAATTTTCAACCCGAATTGAAATAAACTTTGACTCTTCCCCTAGACAATAAATCTAAGTCTGTGATCATAAACTTAGATTTAACTCGAAGAACAACAACAACCCTATACATCATGCGTTTAGTGAGGGTGGGTTATAGGGGCCGGTCAGCGGGGTGAACAAAAAAGGGCCCTAAATGAGAAAAATGACAAAATGGGCGTTCGGGTTGCCAAACATTATTTTCATTCCCGAGAATAGTTGGGTGTCCAAGGTATAGCCAGGGCCAGAAAGATAAGTAGGGACAAACAATTTCAAAAATCTAAGCCGGAGCAAATAGATGTTGCTGGATCACACAAAACAATATCCAACCTTTATGAGCAACAGTGTATTTTTCTGAAAGGAAATTTCAAGAGCAATTCAATATGGTGAGAAATTAAGACCTGGATCAAAGTGAGAAAAATATTGGGAGCTGATTTAAAAAAATATTAGGGCCCCAAAAAATTCAACATTTAATTAAATATGTTACTATTCACCCTACATAGTAGTGGATGGAATTTTGGAATCCACAGGACATTTCTTTTAAGAAAATGTATACTTGTTGGTTAGATTAATAAACACAACACAAAAGAAAGTTCCCCCTATTTCAAATATCAATAAATTTTTAAAAGGAGGATTTACAAAAATCTAATTATATGTCCATGAAGGGAATTTAATTAGCTACTATGGGACCGAATTTTAGGAAAAATCATGTTGTCATGCTTCAGTGAGCAATGGTTGAATGCAAAAATGTAATTTTTTGAAGTTCGCAAGCCTAAAATCACAACTTTGATTCAATGATATCGGACCAATTTTTAGATTTTAAACATTTCACGCATCAGATTGTAAGCGAAACGTGCTTCCAAACATACGGAAAGGACATTTGTGTAAAATTTCACGGTTGAGTGAGCATGCAGCAAAAAATGCCAAAACTGCGATTTTTACATTTTATCCATTGTAAAATTGATGAATTATGATGGGATTCATGTCTAGGAAGAGTGTTTTTAACTTTTGCAAAAATTTATATCCATTCACGGTTGAATGGACACCATAAAATACCACGTGAAAAAACATTAGGTAAGTATTCTTTCCATTTTGTACACTAAAAATCATGTGAATATCTGTTTTTGTATTATTTTTATGACCGGTGCACGTGTGTACATAATCATATTGCATTTATTAAAAATGTCATGCTTCAGTGAGCATGTGGTACTGGAAAAGCTGTTTTTTTAATTTAGAGACCAAAATTAAATTGCTTACTTTGCTTAACCAATTCGTTTGAAAGTATTAATTTGATTTCATTTTCGCAAAAATCCCGACTTTTCATGCTTCAGTGAACACAAGATATGAGAAAAACATGAAAAAAGGAAGAAAGTTTACGGCCCTGGCACAGCCTAATGGTAGGTCCGATTCTCAATTTGACCTAAGTTCCTGTTAGTTAATAACTTCTTAAAGATTTGTTACAAGTTTCAAGAATTAACTCAAAGTATAACGAACAAAAAAATGACAATAAAAATGGGCAATATTTGACGTTTGTTCACTTTTTGTTCAAACTCTATACGTAAAGTCAATGGGGAGGAAATCAATAGTGAACAAAAGTCAAATATTGCCCATTTTCATTGTAATTTTTTCGGTCGTTACACTGTGAGTTAATTCTTGAAACTTGGCACAAGTCTCTAAGAAGTCATTAACTAACAGGAACTTAGGTCAAATCAAGAATCGGACGAGCCATTAGGCCGTGCCAGGGCCGCAAACCTTCTTATTTTTTTTTATGTTTTTCTCATGTCCTGTGTTCACTGCAGCATGAAAAATCGCGATTTTTGCGAAAACGAAAGCAAATGAATACTTTCAATCAAATTGTTATGGTTAAGCAAAGTAAGCAATTTAATTTTCGTCTCTAAATTAAAAAACAGCTTTTCCAGTGCCACATGCTCACTGAAGCATGAAATATTTAATAAATGCAATATGATCATGTATACACGTGCACCGGTCATAAAAATAATACAAAAACAGATATTCATATGATCTTTAGTGTACAAAATGGAAAGAATACTTCTTTAGTGTTTTTCACATGGTATTTTATGGTGTTCATTCAACCGTGAATTGATTTATTTTTTTGCAACAGTTAAAAACACTCTTCCTCGACATGAATCCCATTATGTTTGATCAATTTTACCATGGCAAAGAAGTAAAAATCGCAGATTTGGCATTTTTGCTGCATGCTCACTCAACCGTGAAATTTTACGCAAATTTCCTTTCCGTATGTTTGAAAGCACGTTTTGCGTACATTCTGATGCGTGAACTGTTAAAAATCTAAAAATTGGTCTGATATCATTGTTTCAAAGTTGTGATTTTAGGCTTGCGAACTTCAAAAAATGACATTTTTGCATTCAACCATTGCTCACTGAAGCATGACAACATGATTTTTTCCTCAAATTCGCTCCCATGGTAGCTAATTAAATTCCCTACATGGACATTATAATTAGATTTTTGTAACTCCTCCTATTAAAAAAAATATTGATATTTGAATTAGGGGGAACTTTCTTTTTGTGTTGTGTTTATTTCAAAAGTTATGACACTTTAATCCTGATAGATGCAAGATTTTTAGATTTAGGTGGTGTAACACAAAAAGGGGCGAGTTCAAAACGCATGGCAAAATGCATTTTAGCTGAAACACAATATGGATTGCCTTTAGTACATGAAATGACGTTCTGTGACAATTTTTGGTCTGACGCAAGGGTACAAATTTATACGTAACTCACGGGGGTCGCAAATTTGATCTCAAAAGATGCGCAAAACTTAAAAGAAACTAGATGAATTCTCGACAGCGCAAGGTCGAAATTTATGCCTCCGCCATTGCCAGATCAGAAATATATTTCACATTTATACAAAGACCTCTTTGACCTTGACCTTTGACTTTGTAGGCTACATCTTATCAGATCATTGTTACCCAAGAAGGCTGATGACTGTCTTGGAAGCCACAAAAAAAAAAAAAAAAAAAAAAAAAAAAAAAAAAGACCCCAAAATTTTAAACACTCCTTTAAAAACCCATGTTCTGAAGTGTACAAATAATTTTTGGGCCATGAAAATTGCAAATGGCGGCTTAGAACTTCCGAGACTGATGAAAAATTTGAGATTTAGTGTTTAGGTGATAGTAACATTACCTACCATTTGATATAAATAGTAAATACAATTTTAAGAAAATGTATACTTTTGTATGGTTAGAGTTAATATTTCAAAAGTTATGACACTTTGATCCTGATAGATGCAAGATTTTTAGATTTAGGTGGTGTAACACAAAAAGGGGCGAGTTCAAAACGCATGGCAAAATGCATTTTAGCTGAAACACAATATGGATTGCCTTCAGTACATGAAATGACGTTCTGTGACAATTTTTGGTCTGACGCAAGGGTACAAATTTATACGTAACTCACGGGGGTCGCAAATTTGATCTCAAAAGATGCGCAAAACTTAAAAGAAACTAGATGAATCCTCGACAGCGCAAGGTCGAAATTTATGCCTCCGCCATTGCCAGATCAGAAATATATTTCACATTTATACAAAGACCTCTTTAACCTTGACCTTTGACTTTGTACATCTTATCAGATCATTGTTACCCAAGTATGCACACATTTACCAAGTATGAAGATGATTAGTGAAACGGTTCTTGAGTTATTGTGAAAACGAGCTATTTTCGCCTATTTATTGCCCTCTAAAACCTTTGACCTTTGACCTCATGACCCCCCAATCTAATGGGATCATTGCCATCCCAGTATGCACACATGTAATAAGAATGAAGATGATCCGTGAAACTGTTCTTGAGTTATTTTGAGAACGAGCTATTTTCACCTATTTATTGACCTCTGTAACCTTTGACCTTGTGACACCAAAATCTGATCAGATCATTTTGTGTAGTAGAATTTTTAGATCTTTTTTGGATATGCCACCTTGACTTGGCTTGAGCTGCTCAAAAGACTTTTCTGCATTGACCTTCCATTTGAAGAAAACTGCTGCAGTAAGGTACTTTCCATTGCAAGGTCAATTATGAATTGACCATGCATAACGTTAGATCTATTAACGTTAATTTATAAAATGGCGCTGTGATTTTACACATCGTGGTTGGTCAAAACGCGTCACGTGTGATGCTGTATTTTCAATGCAAAGCAACAACGTGCATTTTTCTGTGCAAAAAAAAGTAATATACACTCTCATCCGGGTCTTTTTTACTTTCTTGGATGACGATAAGTAGCTCAAGGTCTAGAGCTAGCAAAATGTCGCAATTTTAAAACAGTGTTAACACACTTCCCTGTATTGTGCGATTAAATATGCAGTGATCGCTCGATGCTTCAGATGGAGCATCGCTGCACACTCGCCTGCGGCTCGTTGCAGCGAGGCCTATATCTAAAGCTATCTCTATCTCGCGTGCACTGCATTCACCGCTAATGCACGCTCAGGAGTGTTTTATTGCCTAATGGTATAGAAGTGCGTGGCGGGATGTTCAACTCCACTAGCACCGAAAATGTTCCTTGCCTTTGGAATATTCAACATTTAACACACTCATAATACGATGTCAATACTTTACTAGTTCAGTGTTGACCTCGTGGACCAAACTGCCACATTTTGGGGAAAATTTGGCAACCTTGTCAATGTTGTTTTATTTAAGGTTTTTCTCCTTCTTGCAATAACTTTCAGCTCCAAAATTAAGTAGTAACATATGTCTATGTCATTATAAGACACAGTGAATAGGTTTTGGATAAATTTCAAATCAAAATGATGAAAAAAAAAATAAAACATCACTTATTTTTTGGCCCTTCCCCGCCCCAAAACGTGCGGGGAAATTTTCAGAAGGTGGACTTTAAAAGATAATTTTTCATCCAAGTAGGAAGAAAACTCAAAACATCAGGGATAGTGAAAGGAACATCCAAACACTCAGTTATTGAAGATAAGTGAAAATGTTATTTTGAAAAGTGAAAAATTAAGTTTGTTTTCTGTAAGTTTTCTTATTGAGTCTTGTCATTATTAGTTCCAGATGGTTCAGTTGCTTGTGTGATTTAACACAGAGAATATTTTTTTAATAAATACATTGAGTTATTGGACTTTTTAGCAGTTGAAAAGAAAGTGCGTACATATGGTATGGTAAGAGTGCCTAAGTCTGCACAGTGCCTATACCTGCGCACCCATGTAAATATGCGATTTTCATAGAACAAAACATCAAATTAACTGACATCAATTTTCAATCTTATCCTCAACAATCCATTATTTACCTTACCTTTACCCAAGGTTCTGGAAGAGTGCTGTACTCTCAGCAGTCAGGCTTCCAGTTTAAGCTTGTGGTTTCATCCTTCTACATGTAGACCCTCTAGATCTAACTGTTAGGCCTATTTGGGTTTTTGTCATGCTGTCATCCATCATTTAGTTTTGCTTCTTCTTCAAGCTCGGTGTTCTTACGATACCAAAAACTGCGAAAAAAATTGATAAACAATGAGTTCCAGCAAGTTTCATTTCCTACCCTGAAAATTTCAATCATTGTCAAAAAAATATGTCCGAAACTTCACTGCGCCTGAATTGCGTGCAAAATGATGTCTGCGCACTATTCATTTTTGCTACACAAAATGACAAGCCCGTCTAAAAATCGTAAAAAAACATTGTTCTTGTATTATAATTTCTTGAAATTTTTTGTTTCATTGATCATTAGAATTTGAAGAACGGAATAACATTGATGAATCTTTAAAAAAATATTTTACTTCGTAATAAAAATCATGATCGAATTTTAGGTGCGCAGACTTGGGCACCGCCATCATACCTCTATAGCAGCCGCCCCCGGGATGGCTGCCGCAGTATAAAAGCAGCTTCGCCTGGGTCTGCCACTGGATTTCTACTGCAAAAATTATATTATAACAGTTCAGTTGATTAATATCAAAATGAATGACATAGAACTAGACATAGTCATAGCTTACATACCCTTCACTAAAGATTCCTTTATGATTATTCAGTTGGATATAGGCTAGTCGTATCGAAGATCTATCCTTGTCAAAAGAAGGAGAAACTACGTTAGGTGATAAGATGTAAGGTTATAATCCCGCACATCGCACAAATTTTCTAATACACGTGAATTGCATTGATTGTACGACGTTCACGTACATATATACCCAGCCCTAGCCACCCATCAGGATAGTCTAGCTTACAGGATAGATCGAACTGTGATACATGGGCATGGCACAGCGCAATCAGGTCAAACTGGGTAGTTTTTGCTAGTAATAATATTATTTACTTTAATTGCAGGCCTATTTTCACGAATTCTCCAAGCCCCATGGCGGAGCCAGGGTTTGAAACAGGCGGTGCTATACACTCAATACAGCCTAGAGGCCGAGGGGAGGTCTAGGCCTATGAATTTTATTTTATTTTTGTTTGCTTGTTTTTGTTTGTTAGTTTTTTGTTTGCTTCGTTTTTTGTCTTTTGTTTTTGTTTGTTTATTTTGTATTTTTTTGCAGTGGCGAGGATGTGTGAATAGCTAGGCATAGGGGACGCCATGTCCAGTAGAGGGACTGGGGACTGCCATTTATACTAGGCTTAGATCTACGCCTATACGGTTTTTTCTTTGCAGCATCGGATCAAGGGTTCGCCATAGTTAGTTAATTTAATTCATGAATTGATTATTATTATTTATTTCTATTATTTTTTTTTTCATTCATTTTTTTTTTTTGTTTTTTTGTTGTAGCTCTATTTTTTTTTTTTTTTTTTTCAATGGCGGAGCCAAGAGGTATAATATAGGGACTGATCATGATGTGTGGCTTCCAAATAATCTGCCACTTTATTATCAAAAGAGGTAGGGCCCATCCCCTCCTCCTCTCGTCACTCTGGAGGCTCGAGCCCACGTGCACCATACACACTGCTCTTGATCACAATCAACTTCTAACAAACGCCGCTTCCCCCCCCCCCCGCCCCCACATTAGAACCCACCATACTTCCAGCCCTCTAAGACTATAAGTTTCTTTCTTTCTTCTTCATTGAACGCTGTTTATTTTGTGTATATGGGCCACCGTACATCCCTACTCTTTACAACCACCGCCCCCTCCCCCCCATACCTACATAAGAAGTCCACCATACTTTCAACCCTCTAAGACTAAGTTTCTTTCTTTTTTTTTCCATTTCTATTCATTAAACGTTGTTTATCCCCCCCCACATTAGAAGCCCAACATACCAGGGCCGCGGAGCGTTTTGAAAGTGGGGGCTGAGCCGAAGTGGGGGGGGGGGGGCTGAACAGGCTCAAAATCACAAATGTATGGTCATTTTTGCATTTTTGTACACGTTGGCTGAAAAAGTGGGGGGGGGGGGCCCCAGCCCCCGGCTCCGCGGCCCCTGCATACTTCCAGCCCTCTAAGACTATAAGTTTCTTTCTTTCTTCTTCATTGAACGCTGTTTATTTGTTGTGTTTGGCCACCGTAACCCTACTCTCATACTTCTAAGTTATATAACCACCGACCCCTCCCCCCCCCCACATCAGAAGCCCACCATACTTCCAGCCCTCTAAGACTAAGTTTCTTTCTTTCTTTCTTTTTTCCTATTCATTAAACGCTGTTATTCTGTTGTATACATGTATAGGGCTATAATTGATTTATAATTCATTATTAAAGAGTCTTGAAATAGAATAGCAAAAAGTCTCTTCGAAGTTAAATTGGTATCGAAAGGGACGATACCTGCGATGGGCGTACATTAGTGAGTTTTCGCAGACTACGGGGAGCTTATCTAGAACGTTAGCAAAAAAGAGGGCACTATTTCAAAATGCCTGCAAACCCTCGTTTTCTATCTTCTTCAATAACTTTGAATAGAAGTTTCCAATGGTAACCGCAATGTTCCCTTTGGCTTGTGATATATTGTAACGTCTATTGTTGCAATAAGAATTCAATCCAAAGGCTACTTTACCGGGGATAGGCCTACCTAGTTTTTTTTTCATACCAGGTTTTATTGTGACAAATGCATCTATGCGTATAACAGCTGACCTAAACATTGCTGATATGAAAAGAAATAAACTACCGCCCAGCCTTTATGATAATCAAATCAAAGTATGCTCTTTTTATGTTTTAGCAAAGGGGGAAATGCCTGTATACATTCTATCAAAGCGCTCGCTTATTATAACTGACTTATGTTCTCAGCTGAGAACCTAGATACGTTCTACGGTTTCGGGATATGTACGTACAGGAAAAGCGTTGTAGATTTTGACAACGGGGAGCTATCTCTTGTAGCTAGGGGAAACCTCGTTTGTGACACGAAAACTTGTAATTAAACGCTTGGCCAGCCGTTCTCTAGCAATACCAGTTTTAACAACACTCTTTTCCTGTGATACAGTATGCAGAGTTTGGGGGTTTTGAGCTATTTTGAAAATAAAGTCATTCATAAAGCTAACGTTCTAGATTAGCCTCCCCGTAGTCCAGCGAAAGCACCCTAACATCAGCGGCGATGACCGAAAGGATCCGCGCGCTGATGATGCCTAAAACCGCGCGAAAACCTTGTTCCAAAATTCGAAAGATGCACTGAAAAGTGTGCCAAAATTCGAAAAAGGCACCATCTGCGATGCGCAGGATCGGCGACCACACCGGCCACTTGGCGGAAATGAGATTTTACCGTCTTCACAAGATTGTCCGTTATTCAGTCATGCGTGAAAAGATCCAAATGAAAATTGTACCAACATAATATGCTAGGAGGATGGCTCTACCAAGACATATCATAAAACCCATGATTAAATGTTAATACTTTTCACAAGACAGCCTCAAAATGATGGGACATTTTTATTGACCCACTCTCTATATAATTAAATGAGTCTCACTCTTGTTGAAGTTTGTTTATCTTAAACCAAAAATATTGAAGTAAAATATCAATTAAATTTGGGGTAAAGTGGAATAAAAGATATAAATTTTAATATTCCTTTTTTTTTTTTTTTTTGCAATTGGAATTACAAGCTTCACTTTCTCGTATAATTTGGTACTTGGTAACTTGGTAACTTTTTTTTTTTTTTTTTTTTTTTTTTTTTTTACCACAACCGTGTTCATCGCTGGAGTCAGGGCAGTCATGAGTAAAATCACACACGATAATGGATCCACTGCATAAGAACCATCCGTGCAATTGAAAGTACCTATATGACAACGACAGGTTTGAATATACAATTTGAAATGGAACGAGACAAACATAATGTCATGCTATTGAATTATCACGTTAACAATTCTTCCTGCGAATCGGCTTGCAACGATCGTCTGCGTTCGCGGAGCGGGGGTGGAGCGGGGATGGCCGCACCCTTTCGTGAACACCGGGGGGGGGGGGGGCTTTTTTTGAAAGGGTGGGTTGAGGTAGGGGAGTAAAATTAACGCACATTCGGGAACACCGGGGGGGGGGCTTTTCTCGAAAGGCTGTGTTAAGTAGTTTTCTGAACCAGTCGTTTTCATGAAAATTATTCATTAAATAATACAAATATATATTATAGATTATTATAGGAGAAACAGAGGAGAGCTTGCATTTTTTGTTGTTGATATTGAAGTTCATAATTTTTAGACCCCCCCCCCAAGCGAAGGTTCGTTATTCCTAAAATAGAAAAGGTTCGTTATTCCGAAAATAGAACAAGGTTCGTTATTCCGATAATAGAATAAGTTTTGGTTTTCCGATAATAGAATTAGTTCGTTATTCCGAAAATAGAAAAGGTTCGTTTTCTGAAAATTGAGCTATTACAGCCAGAGCGAATGGATTAAGATAGTTGGGGACTGTGTTTTTGGTCACCATGAATGACCTCCAGATAAGGGGATTTTTTTTTTTTTGGGGGGGGAGGCGGTAGAACGACTTTGAAAGTGAGAGGTCACGATGAAAACGGGCATATTCCTGAAAAAGGGCAATTGAGACCAAAGGCATAAAGAGAAATGGATTCGGATGAATAGGGGGAGCGCCCCAAAAATTACATTTTAATTGATGCTTTTAAGAATGTGTTTGTATTTCATTAATGACAAAAAAAGCAAGCGAGCGCGAAGCGCGAGCCAAATATTTGAGATAATATTATTGTGCAGTATAGACTATATTATTTAGTATTCTCGAGCGCGAAGCGTGAGATGAACTTTGAGGTACAAATATGAGTTAATTGCGCATTTGTAGGCTTACCCTACTGAATTATTGATATCTGCAAGCGCGAAGCGCGAGCCGAAATTTTTTAGCTCAAAATTTGAGATATTTGTGCATTATGGTTTAGTATCCGCTAGCGCAAAGCGCGAGCCGGAAAGTTGGAGGTTTAAAAGATATATTAAATAATAAAGGGCACTTTCTAGTATTCTTATTCTTATTCAAATTATTTTGAGTATTAAAGTAGCTGGAAAGCCGAGCGAGGTCCATGTTGTACGGCTTGCAACGATCGTCTGCGTTCGCGGAGCGGGGCTGGAGCGGGATGGCCCACCCTTTCGTGAACACCGGGGGGGGGGGGCTTTTCTCGAAAGGTGGGTTGAGGGAGGGAGTAAAATTAACGCACCCATTCGTGAACACCGGGGGGGGGGGGGGGGGCTTTCTCGAAAGGCTGTGTTTAGTAGTTTTCTGAACCAGTCGTTTTTTATGAAATTCTTCATTAAATAATAACAATATAATATTAATTATATAATAATAGTAATATAATACCCAAATATTTTTATCGCGCCTTTCCCAAATATAATAGGAGAAATAGAGGAGAGCTTGCATTTTTGTTGATTTTGAAGTTCATAATTCTAGAGAGATAGAGAAATAGCGTGTTTTCTATTCTGAATAAATTCACATTGCATAGAAGTTTAGAAGCTCCGGGGAAACCAAACCTTATTCTATTTTCGGAATAACGAACCTTTGCTCTATTTTTGGAATAACGAACCTTTTTCTATTTTAGGAATAACGAACACTACCCCCCCCTGCGACTACCGGACCGCAACGCGGCGCGGACTATCGGACAAGCGGACTATCGGGCTATAGCCGTGGGGGGGGGGGGTCTAAAGTTATGAACTTCAATATCAACAACAAAAAATGCAAGCTCTCCTCTATTTCTCCTATTATAATCTATTAATATTATATTGCTTTATTTAATGAATAATTTTCATATAAAACGACTGTGTCAGAAAACTACTAACACAGCCTTTCGAGAAAGCCCCCCCCCCCGGTGTTCACGAATGGGTGCGTTAATTTTACTCCCTCCCTCAACCCACCCTTTCGAGAAAAGCCCCTCGGTGTTCACGAAAGGGTGCGGCCATCCCGCTCCACCCCGCTCCGCGAACGCAGACGATCGTTGCAAGCCATGTTGTACCACCCCGCCCCCACCCCAGCTCAAGTTCGGAGTGATGCCCATGAATGCGGCCACTCCTATAGGCTAAATATATCGTCGATATAGGGCGGAGTCACCCCACTCTTGATCTTAAATTATGAAGGGAAAAAAAGAAGAAGAAATGACAAAGAAAGAAGAAGAATTGAGGATTAAATGATGTTTTGATTACTTGGTGTTCATGTAGAAATCTTGCAATATATTATGTCGAATTGAGAATAAAAGATAGGAACCTGCGTCAGATTGTATACCTGAGCCAATCGTGGGAGAGAATGCATTTAAATAGAGAACAACTGTTGAGTTGTTTACAAATTTGCCGACTAAACAAAGCGCCGCGTAATCTACATAAATATGTCATACGCGCGCATGTCGGGAATTAATTTTTTATCATAGAAACGCGGTCTCTTTTGTTCTTCAACATCAAAGCGCAACACACTTTCCCACGCGTAAACTTAAAACTTGCATCTGATCTGCGGGAGATTTGTGTCTGAAATAAAATCCTTCTCATCATGGACTCCGTTCGAGAAGCATTGTTTTTCCCTACTCCCACCCCTCCATTCTTCGACGATTGTTTAGACTTTGTTTGGTTCCTTTCTATATTTTGCCAGATTGCAGGAAAGACTTTGCATTAGACTGGAGTGGAGGGGGCGCGCCCCCGAGTCTCTTCCGGTCACATTCGTCTATGATTTTTGATAACCGCTCGGTTATCAAAATATAAAAAAGGGGTCAAGTAAAGGCGGCGGAACGAATTTGAAAGTGGGGGTCACGATGGAAAGGGGCACTTTATCTGAAAAAAGGGGCACTTGAGACCAGAGGCTTAAAGAGAAAATTATTCAGATAAATTAGGGTGCGCAGAAAAATTTGCCTTTAAATTTGTGCTTTTAAAAATTGTAATGGCTTTTATTTTATTAATGAAGAATAAACGGAATGCGAGAGCGAAGCGTGAGCCGAAAAATTGAGATAGTTGTTCATTATAGACCCTATATAGTATCCGCGAGCGCGAAGCGCGAGCTTAAATTCGTTAGCTGAAAATTTGAGTTAATTCATTGTGCATTATATGACTTAATATCTTCAAGCGCGGAGTTAATAACGGAGTTTATTGTGCATTATAGACCCTATTTAATAAAATCTGCGAGCGCGAAGCGTGAAGCCGAAAATTTTTAGCTCAAAATTGGATTTAATTGTGCATCATAGACCCTAAACCCTATTAAGTATCCGCGAGCACGAAGCGCGAGTTGAAAATTATGAGCTTTACATTTGAGTTAATTGTGCATTATAGACCCTATTTATTATCCGCGAGCGCGAAGCTCGATAGGGCCGAAAATTTGGGTTTTAAAAGACATATGGAGTAACAAGGGGCACTTTTTTGTATTAAAGTGCCCCTTTTTAGTAATAAACGTGCCCCTTTTTAATATAGAAATGGCATTTTATTAGCTAAGAAAAGGGGCACTTTTTAATCATGAAAAGGGGCACTTTTAGGATGGATGAAAAAGTGGGGGTCACAGTGCCTCCCTGGTTCCGCCGCCTTTGGGGTCAAGTATGTGTGACTACAAGCGTCCGTGCCTCACGGCTCAAAAATCAACAAAATGCTACTTTTCCATTTAAGACTGGTTGGACGGAGCTTCTAAACTTCTATGCAAATGTGAATTTATTCAGAATAGAAAACACGTGATTTCTCTTGTTCAATTGTTCTATAATGCTTGGGGGGTTCTAGAATTGTGAACTTCTTAATCAACAAAAATGCTCTCCTCTATGTCTCCTATTATATTTGGGAAAGGCGCGATACAAATATTGGGTTTTATTATTGTTATTATAATCTATTAATATTATATTGTTATTATTTAATGAATAATTTTCATGAAAACGACTGGTTCAGAAAACTACTAAACACAGCCTTTCGAGAAAAGCCCCCCCCCCCCCCCCCCGGTGTTCCCGAAAGGGTGCGGCCATCCCCGCTCCATCCCCGCTCCACGAACGCAGACGATCGTTGCAAGCCCTGCGAATCAAGGGTCTACGGCATGCATGTTCTCATTGTTATTGAACAGATTTAGCCCATAAAGGAGAAGGAGTAGTGTGATGAATATTCATGTTACAAAGAGATGGTAATAAATATTATCCCGATTATGTACGCAGACGACACAAATTTATTTTTTACACACACAAACATAGACACTTTATGTAACTTAGTAAATACAGAACTTGAAGCAGTTACAAAGTGGATCAAAGCCAATAAATTATCATTAAATCTAGAGAAAACAAATTTTATGTTATTTAGCTCAACTTCTTCGGAACTACCCCGACCAATTTACATGGATAATGTACAAATACAAAAAGTATCGAGAACTAAATTTTTAGGTACTATAATAGATGATAAATTAACATGGAAATATCACATTGAAAATATTTGTAAGATAATCTCAAGAAATATAGGTACGATGAATAAGCTAAAATATGCATTTCCCTCAAAGGTTCTTTTATCACTTTACTCTACCTTGGTATTACCATACCTTAATTACGGGATTTTATCCTGGGGAAACAGTGCTTCATACTTATAAGAAAGAATTTTATTACTACAGAAAAAAACTATGCGAGTTATCAGTAACGTCCATTTCCGTCACCATACTGATACACTGTTTTATTCCAATAATGTTTTAAAAGTTCATGACTTATATAAACTTAACCTTGCTGTTCTCATGTTCCAGAAACAAAATCAGGAATTGCCCCCAGCGCTTGGCAACATGTTTATTCCAAATAATGAAATACATCAGTATCCTACCAGGCAAATTAACCATTACCACTTACCAAGAACGCTTACAGTGCTCACACAAAACAATTTTATATTTACTGCCCCTAAATTTTGGAATTCTCTACCCAGAGACATGCGTGAGATGAGAAGCATATTTTTTATTAAAACACAAACTTAAAATGTTATTGTTATCATCATATAACCACTAATATCACTCTGTTTCTCTAATGACAGACGGGCATCACCAAGGATCAAATATCACCAAAGAGCAAACTTTACTTTTCATGCACAATATAGAAAAATCATTATCTAAATCATCGACACCCCTCCCCCTTCCCCACCCTAGTCCCTTCCCGGGTTTTTTTGTCTCTCTAAGTTTGTTGTTTTTTCCTTCTTTTTGTATAATAATTGTAAATTATATTTCTTGCCTCATCCCGGCATGATAGTGACTGGTTGACAGTGCGTGCGCTGTTAGTCAGTTTTTGTCCGTGTTGGGATGGGGCAAGAATTATGAATTATTCAATTAAGATGTATTCAATTATGAATTATTCCATTATGAATATGTTTCAGTTAAAAAAAATGCTTACTTTTGTATTCTATTTTATATTAAAGGGACCAGCGCCTTACAAGCTTTGCTTCTTGCTGGTTCCTGAATTTTCTTTATAATTGTTTTCTCTGTTACTTTTGAACAAAATGTTTTATGTTACATACTGATGTTGTTAATTTGATTATTGTTTTGTTAACTTTTGAAAACATGAAAGAAAATCAATAAAGTAATCTTGAATCTTGAATATTCATGTTGCCAAGCGGGCCTTGGGTTTAGAGTCGGAATAAAGAGAGACGTGTTTTAAGTTTTTTAAGACTTAAAACACGTTAAAAGTTATGTCTTATTTATTATTCGTAGTGACTAAAATACGTAATATGGGGGCTTGTCCGAAAGAATTAACAAAGTCGAATTGGAATGTTGAGCCTTACAAAGGCAGATATTTTATGTCCCAATTGCATGTCGTCATTTGAGATTTGGTACGGTGTGTCCCACCCGTTGACTTGGGTGTCGGTCAAAAATGATGAGTGTGATTTGTGGCTGGTTCTGGCCCCGCCGCCCCACCGAGGTAGATTCGACTGTGTGGGCGGGCGGCGCAGTCATGTCGACGCGTCGTCACCTGGCAGTGCCTGTTGGTGCTGTTGTTAATGGGTTTGATTAGCATTGATATTGTGGTTTTTATTGTTGTTATTGAAGGTTGTAACAAACCGGAACTACAAAATGTAGATTGGATTTTTATAGGGGGATATTCCCCTGAGTTGTTGTAAGCTTAATACACCGTCAGTGATTTTACGAACCGTCTTACACCTCGCCGAGTTCCCAAAACCAGCTTTTGAGATAATCGCGTTCAAAGTTTGGATGTTCTTCTGACGCTCATAACTTCGCGCTTTGAAGGAAACCAGGGCAATTAATTATATCAATGTACAGCATAAATTCTATGATTTTACAATATGAAAGAAATTATTTGCAATCGGGGTTTGAATTTTAAATATTTAGAATAGAAAGGTAGTATTTTAGAAACTGATTATTTTTACGACAAACAGGAGGTTAAGGTCACTTCGTAAAATCATGCGTATCACGCGCATGTTTTTTTAGCGTCCTAAACCACGAGATAGAACGGTTCGTAAAATCATTCAATGCATACGCGCACCGCTTACCAATATGTAGGTCGGGTTGCGCGCCATTCTGGAGACTGCTATATTGTAGAAACAATGGTTTAGGACGCTTCGTAAAATTACTGGAAGCGATGTGACGTTTTGAACGAAATTTGAATCTTCTCTTATTTTTAAAATAATTAATGCTAGGTTCACACTACCGATCTGATCAACTCGATCAAGCCCGATCACCACATTTCGGAGCATTTTAGCTTGGTCGGCAATGGTCGGGAAGGGTGATCGGGGTCAATCTACCTTGATCTACCTTGATCGGCCTCACTCGCCCTTCCTACTCGATATTTTTTGACATGTCAAAAAATATCGAGTAGGAAGCCCGAGCTTCAGCAGGTCGGGCAGTGATCGAGAAGAGGTCGAGTCGATCGGAAACCGGTCGTATAATGAATCTAGTTTGGTCGGGATGATTTCCTCCCGATCTGCAGTTCCCAATCAACTCGATTCATACTCGATTCATACTCGATACTACACGATGGGTTTCCAATCATCTCGATTAAGATTTTTTCACAGCTCGACCTCTGGTTCAGGGCAGCTATTGATCTCTCCGACCGAACTCGATCACGACTCGACCTATATTCGACCACACTCGATCACATCCCGATATACTTCTCGATCGCACTCGACAAAAGTCGAACACATGCTGCTGATCTGTTTGAGGTTGTGTTTGATATAAAATACAAGAAATCAAGAAATTTTATTCTAAACTATAAGATTATTATTATTCTAAATCTGAAGAAGAATCAATGTCGAAACAACATGAACAAGGATTGTATAAAATATGCCATGGCGGGGCGGACAGGCTTATTTAATTCACTCAGGTCGAGCACAGCAAAACAGAAGCATGTCTTCCTCCCCTCCTTGATCCGCCCCTTAGAATTATCCAAAATATTTATTTCCCAAATGATTGGAAGAAACAAGTGAAAAGATTTAAAAAACTGATAAGGTTTTTGCTTCGTGTGCCAGAATGAATGGTGAAAGAAATGGGTAATATATCGTTTTTATTTTCTTCATTATATCATGGCAAATACAAATAGAAGGGGAAAAGTAAAAGCAACTATTACGGGTTATTTTGTTGTTATTTTGTTTTGTTAAAACTGATCATAAATAATAATAATAAAATCAGTTGAAAATCTGTATGGAGAGGGGCCATTTTGATAAACTATGTTTTCTTATAGTATTAAATAATTAATTTGCTTTCTTTCCATTTTTACATAATATATACAGGGCGTCCCCCCCCCAAAAAAAAAAAACTATACATTTTTTTACAAGGCTACCAAATTGAAAATATATGATTCTTGGGGAAAAAGTTTTGATGTATATAAAGCTCATATCCTCAACTATCATTTTGACACACACAAAAAAAAATCCGAAAATAAAAAATTCTTCAGTGAACAATGCCCACTTTTATGAGTGGCGCCAAAGGGGGGGGGGGGGATGGCATAAAGTGGATAGTCGACCGTTCGCTTTTAAGTTGAAAAAATAAAAGCTAGATCCGTTTCTAATGTTAATGCAGTACAATTAAATGTGTCAATATTTATTTAGAAAAGAAAAAAAGAATACCTAACTGGATCGAAATATATTACCTTAATACTTTTAGGATTCTTAGATTTTTTGTTTTATATCGGTCCTTTTTTTTTTTTTTTTTTTTTTTTTTTTTTGAAAAATGAAGGTAAATGAAAGAAAAAGGCGGTAAAACTAGCAAAGGGATGGTTTTTTTCTTTGATTTATAATGTTTAATGATAACTGTTCAAAACACTTATACAGTGCGTCCCAAAAAGAACTATACACTTTTGAAATGGCTATCAAATACAAAATATATGATTCTTGGAGAAAAGGTATATATGGATATAAAGCTCATAATTATCCTGAACTATCATTATGACACAAGAAATTCCGAAAATAAAGCATTCTTCAGTGAGCAATGCCCACTTTTGTGAAGGACACAGACATTAGCCTGCGCAGGAATTCGCTATTCATTTATCATCTTTGTATGGCATGCCAGGAGGAAATTAAACAATAGTGGAATAAATCCGCTAATATAAAATATATACCGAAAGTCAAAAATAAACAATCAATATTATGCAAAAAAAAAATTTTCCCCCGTTTTGTTTTCATGTCATTGATTTTTACTTTGACTTCGGTTTATTTTTGTCTTGGTTTGTTGTCCGATTTATTCCATGATTAGTTGAATCCCTAATGGCGTGTCATACAAAGGTGATAAATGAATAGAGAATTACTGCGCATGCTAATATTTATGTCCTTCACAAAAGTGGGCATTGCTCACTGAAGAATGCGTTATTTTGGAATTGTTTGTGTCATAATGATAGTTGAGGATATGAGCTTTATATGCACTGTTAGAACGCGGTTTAAAAATTTCGCTGATTAAAAAAAAATGTTGGCTTTAAAGTTATACATTCTTATTTAATATTTAAACATTGTTGTTTAAAACAGAAAACGGGGTCTTATAGCCTTACACAAGACCTGTTTAAAGATTAGAGTTTAGATATTAAACAATTTTGTTTTTAAAAAAAGCCGAGGCAAATGTCACGTGATAGTCATGAGCTAATGGCATCACTCGTTACATGCCAGGTATAATTGGCGCAACATTAATCATGGACTGATGCCTCACACATTAACTGAGTGTAGGCCTATGTACTGATGAGTTGGCTCAGTGGATAGTGCGTCTGCCTTTTATTCGAAGGGTTGTGAGTTCAATATCCGGCCGCTAAACCAAAAGTTGGAGCGTTTTTATTTTTAGAGAGAAGCATTAAACAATACAGTTGATATTTAAAACAACCATTAAACAACATGTTGTTTAAACTTTTGAACAACAAGAGTGTTAAAGTTTGAAACAACGCTGTGCGATTCACCGTTTAACACGCAGTTGTTGAAGATTTTAAACAACTTGTTTAATTTTTTCTAACAGTGTACATCTAGAGTTTCTCCCCAAGAACTATATATTCTTTTTTACTTGGTAGCCATTTCAAAAGTGTATAGTTCTTTTGGGACGCACACGTAGTATAAAATTACTGCAATGCGGCAAATCGTTAACGAAATTGAAAAGATGCTTGTTCATCAGACCCTCAATAATTAGAATTATAAACAATTATTTTTTAACCAACTTCTTCCTAAAATTGTCCTTGTCAATCGTTTTGTGACTTCTTCCTTTTTAAAAGACAACTTCTACCACTTCGCCCCAAAGTGCAAATCATTTAATTCCACCTCCAAAACAAAGATCTTTCCCTACAAAACGGAACAAGAAGTCGAAGCTTGTTCTAGCTGTCAATCTAACTCGGATCAGATCGTGTAGAATGTCTAGTTTGTCGGAAGAGGTCGAGTATTGATCGTGTAATGATCGTGTATACATCGAATCAAATCGGACAGTAATCGAGTAGTTGATTGTGGTGGGTTATCGAGGAGGAGATCGGACACCAATCGTGTATGATCGTAAAACGATCGAACCGGGGATCGGGAAGGGCTCGTGTAGATACCCGATCAAGGCACTAGGTCGAGAATTGATTCGGGGGAAAATTGATGTTTTTGACGCCGGTCGGGTTCGGATCGAGTTGATCAGAACGGACAGTGTGGACCAAGATAATGATTTCGACTGAATTTTGGTGTATCAGATAGAGTGTGAATACAGCGCTTTAAGAATATCGAAAAACTCAATTTTCGAAAATTTGACCAAAGAAATTCGGTTTGTATGACGGTTCGTAAAAACAGCGGACGACCACATCGGGTATTCTGGGGGGGGGGGGGGCTTTACGGCCCGGGGCCCCCTGGGCGCGGGGGGCGCCGAAAAGAGGAAGAAAAGAGAGAAAAAGAAAGAAAAAAGAAAGAAGAAAAAAGAGAAAGGAAAAAGAGGAAAGAGGAAGAAGGAAAAAAAAAAAGAGAGAGAGGAGAGAGAGAGAGAGAGAGAAGGGAAAAAGGAGAAGAGGAGGGGCGTCCCTTAAAAAAGTGGGGGCGCCAAAATCGACAGTAAACTAAGGGGCGCCAAATTGACCTTAAACTTAGGGGCGCCAAATCGGACCTTAAAATTAGGGGCGGCCAAATCGAACTTAAATTTAGGGGCGCCAAATCGACAGTAAACTATGGGGCGCACAATCGACCTTAAATTTAGGGGCGCCAAATCGACACGTAAACTAAGGGGCGCCAAATCGACCTTAAATTTAGGGGTGCAATGATTAATGGGGGCGCGAATCCACAGTAAATTAAGGGATGTTAAATTGACTTAAACTGAGGGCTCAAATCGACGCTTAAATATAGGGGCGCCAAATCGACAATAAACGAAGGGGCCGCCAAATTGACCTTAACTTATAGGGGCGCCAAATAGACCTTAAATTTAGGGGCGCCAAATCGTCAGTAAACTAAGGGGCGCCCAAATTGACCTTAAACTATAGGGGCGCCATAAATTGACCTTACTTAAATTTAGGGGGGCTCCAAATCGACCTTTAATTTAGGGGGCGCCAAATCGACATTAAACTACGCGGGAGCCAAATTGAGCTTAAACGTAGGGGCCTCAAATTGACCCGAAACTTAGATGGGGGCGCCAAATTGACCCGAAGCTGAGGGAGCGCCTAATTGTTATTAAACTTAGGGGCGCCGAATCAACCTTAAACTAAGTAAGGGCGCCAAATAGAAAATAAGAGGAGGGGAAGGGGGCGCCCTTAAAAAAATTAGGGGGCGCCATATCGACAGTAAACTAAGCAACGCCAATAAACTTAGGGGTGCCGAATGGACCTTAAACTATATAAGGGGCGCCAAATTGAGCTTAAACATAGGGGCGCCAAAGTGACCTTCAACATCCTTAGGTGGGACGCCAAGTCGAGGGGCGCCAAATTTAGATGAAATGTAGAGGCGCAGAAATGATCTGAAACTTACATTATGGGATTCTAACCGTAAAAACATTTGAATTTACTTGTTTTCACGTTACATTTTTTTTTTTTTTTTTTTTTTTTTTTTTTTTTTTTTTTTTTTTTTTAATGTTATAATTTTTTTTTTTTTTGCATTTCAAATTTATGTTCAACATATTAGCGGCGTCAAAATTAGCTTACACGTACGGGCGCCAAGATGACCTGAAACTTATGGGGGCACTGAATTGAAGTTAAGGGGATGTCAAATTTTAGGTTTTTATAATATGGTCTTTATATAGATAGAGCAAAATTTCTAAATTTATGCATCCGGGTCTGTATAAAAATAGCAAAATTTTCGATCGCGCTTCGCGCTCGCATCATTTCCCCCCAATGAATTATTACATTGTGTTCCTGAGAAAAGCATAAAATGTCCTGTTTTCTAATTATTTGAATACATCAAAACTTCCGTTCATGCTTCGCGCTCGCCTGTGTTTGTCCTCATACCAAAATTTACAGAAAATATGGGATTCTAAATATCAAAACATTTCAATTTATTTGATTTTACGTTACATTCATTTTTGCATATCAAATTGACCTAAATCTTAGGGGGCGCCAAATTGAGTTTAAACCTAAGGGCGTCAATTTGACCTGTGACTTAGGGATGCCAAATTGATCTTAAACTTAGGGGCTCCAACAATATTTTGAACTTAGGGAAGTGTGCCGAATTTACCTGAAACTGAGGGGCAACAACTTGGTATTTTAAATATGGTCTCTATTTTTTAATGCCTCCTGGACCCTGTTGCATAAAACTTCTAACCGGAGTTTTTTCCGATTAAAATCTGAAAACTTTGGTTAAAGTCCGAAAACTCCGGTTACAATATTTTTCTAGAATTTTTACTGTTTTTTCCATTGCATGAAAACATACCACAGTTTTAAAAAGTATTAATGCAATAAATTTTTATGGAGTTTTAAAACTCAGGTTGAATAACCTAAGAAATAGGTCTACATAAGCTGAGTTTTTTAACCCGAGAAAACTCGGGTTAGAAAAAAAGTTTTATGCAACACCACCCAGGTCTGTATATACATTGCAAAATTTTGGCTCGCGCTACTCGCTCGCATCATTTCTTTTCCCAATGAGTTATTACATTGTGTTCCTGAGGAACGCATGCAATGCCATGTTTTCCCATCATCATCAAAGACATCAAAATTCCCCTCTCGCATGTGTTTTTCCTCTGACCATAATTTGCATTACAGGATACTAATCATCAAGACATTTTAATTTAATTATTCGAATACACGTTACATTTATTTTTGCATTTTCCCAGTGGCATCAAATCACCTAAATCGTACATGTATGGCGCCAATTCAAACTAACATTCAGGGGGCGCCAAATGATTAGTTGGCGCCAAATTGAGCTTAAATTTAGGGGCGCCAAATTTATTTTAAACTTAGGGAGGGAAGCAGAAGGATAGATAAGCAGCTAGATAGATAGATATTCATTTCTCTTTCATAAGCATGTAAAATTACTGGGTAACATACGGTCTTTAAATTATGGAGGCCAAATTGATCCTAAACTTCAGGTCTCTGTTACATAGAGCAAAAATTTTCGAATGCGCTTCGCGCTCGCTTCATTTTCCAAGGAGTTATTACATTGTGTTCCTGAGAAATGCATAAAATGTCACGTTTTCAGAGATCATTCCGATTCGATACATCAGATTCTGCTCGCGATTCACGCTCGCCTAATTTTCTTTCTTGTAACAGAATTATGAGGATTCTAACACAAACAATCAATATACATTTGTTTTGATTCAAATACTTGATGACAAATTTCACAATGGATTTTATTGGTTGGCTTTCAAATCGCTTTTGATGGACAAATTTAAGCTC
>CALNVZ010000679.1:75223-109636 GCA_940671915.1 Paracentrotus lividus
CGCCATATTTTGAAAAGTACACAAGGGCGCCAAATTCACGTCGGGCCCCCGGGGTGCGAAATCCTGGATACGCGCCTGATACAGCTGGTGACTAAAAAAGTCTAAAAAAGTCTAAAAAACTAAAAAGACTAAAAAGTCAGACAGGAGAAGGCCTAAGTTTGGGTGTAGAGAATCTTAACTGTTAGTGTGAAAGTAGAAAAGCATAAAAGTGTAAAACTGTCTTGGATTTATAATTAATATCTGCTGTAGTGTTGGTGGCATGAATTGATCAGGTTCCGTTAACTATTGTATGACATTTGTTCAAATAATAGTCCAGGGGTAGTGTGGGACATACAAGGCTAGCTGCACAAAGCTGCAGGGTGGTTCCATGATTGTGCATGTAGGACAATAGGATAGGTTGATCGACATAGTCACTGCCTTTCTAGGGTACCTAGAGTATATTGTATACAAGTGTTGCTAAAAAACTTACATGCAAGTTTAGTTGTTGGAAAATTGATCTGGTTTCGTTGGCTATTGTATGACACTTATTGGAGTTTAGTCCAGAGATAGTGTGGGACATTAGGCCAAACAGGACTACGGTCAAGACAGAAAAATTTGGCCCTTATGTATTCCTTAAAATTTCTATGTGTGTCTTGACCTTTGTTTTATTGGCCATATTATAGTTTAATAATTTTGATATTCATAGTTATTCTTGTTCTACTTGTTCCCATAATTCAGAATATCAACTTTGTTATTGTCTTTCATTGACACATATGACCTCAAGTTAAGGTCAAAGTTCAAATAAAGGCCTAATTGTCTTTGGGGATAATTGTAAGGGGAGAAATTGAGTAGAAAATACATATCATACCGTTAAGTGCGTTGAAAGAAATGGAGGCTCTAAATGATAAATCAGCGCCAGCAGTGATTTCCACGTGCATCTCAATTGCTCGCAGAAGCATTCTTAGACCGTCAGTATCAAAATAGTCTGTCATGCCGTTGACTTGATATTCTGAATCATTACTGGGAGTCAATCCAGAACCAATACGAAGTGTTTCTCCTTGATATATGTAAATGAATTGGGCGTGCACAACAAATGCTCCATCACTTGTATCGTTGTGCTGTATATCGGCGGCGAAAAGCCATGTGTGCTTGATGGAATGTCCAATCGTAAGAAAGGTGAACAAGTTGAAGAAGCGGGATGCTCCAATCGCAAGTGTGTATACTGTGAAAGTGACATAAAAAAAAGAAAGAAAGTAGTGATGTACATCTGTGTAACATTTTATTCAATTCAATTCAACTTTTTTTTTTTACTCCCTTTTATTAGGTGGTCTGTCTTTGACAGATCACCTCTTAATTTTGTCAGAATTTTCTTTCTTTATTATTATTATTATTTATTATTTATTTTTATAGCCAATATCTTGTTGTCACTCTATCTCTTAATCTATCAAATCGATTTCTTTCAATTTCATGTCATCAATGGATGTCACTATGAAGATGTACATCGAAGTTTTTCAAGGTCATCAAATTATGATGACGTCATCCAGACGCCATTTTGTAAAATTACATTAACAATCATAACTTCATGACCAATGACTGAAAATGACCAATATTTACATGACATAAACTTCACATGACCCTTGACCTTAGCATACCATCAAAGGTCACCTAAAGGTCATGACGTGCGCGTACGCGTACGTAAAAATTGAAAAATGCCCTAAATCACCTAATATCAAGTTTGCATACGTTTCAGGCAATTTCCAGCATTTCAAAATTTTGCGCGCACGCATGGGTGCGCGCGCGTCATTGCGCGTTTCACTATAACTCAGCTTCAATTCGCCATTTTCATTATGCCATCTAATAGAGCATTAAATTCTGAACATTTGATACCATATTCTTTACAGACTTGTCATACAAAAGAACAGAAATAATAAGGACAAGTCCGTTCAAACTTTTGCAGCAGCAGCGATAGCAGCACGCAATTATCCTCTTCATAGGCAATATGGGGCCAAAAAAACATGCTCTTTAATACAAAAATTCACAATAAAAGCTCGAAAAAATAGTCCACGAACAACCCAAATATTTATTTTTTAAATGAACATGTTCAGTATAATGAGTTGTAGAATAATATATCATGGGCTTTATATTACCATTATAAAACATTAAATGAACGTCATCAAAATGGCGGCTAAACTCAAAATTTCATAAATATTAATTATTATAAAAATAGACGTACATAAATTTATGCAAATTTGATTCCAACTACTGTAAAATAAAATGATCGAAAAATTTTCGCCCAAATTTCATAATGTTGTAGCTTGAGGAATATACGCTTTCAGTGAAGTGACCTATACAATTAATTATTCATTTAAGACAAAATGAACATATACATTAGTCAAAAAATAGAAGCAAAATAAAAATATAAAGGCATGTCATTTTTGCTCACACATATTTGACACGATAACTCACTATATTACGAAGCAACTTTTGGTTGAAAGCATAAAAACTGCAAGCCCATCATGAAAAATGAACCATAACCCTCCGTCAATTTCTGCTTAACATTTTCTCTTAAATTTTGATAGTTCTAGGACAAGGAAAATTACTCTTAAACATATCATATGTTATATTTCAAATCAGACTCCGAAAATAACATGACTTATATAACTTTCCGTACTATGAAATAGTATTTTGCCGTCTGGAATTTTTCGTTTCAACGCCCATGTAAATTCTTAAGGATTAGATCAATCGTAAGAGGAGCGATCATGACTCGTAATTAAAGAACCGGGAACTCGCGTGGGTTCGAGTCGAGGTGTGTCCTACATATTTTTATTTTTTATTTATATTTTTTTCATGTGAATGTCTTCCTACAGGTCGATTTCAACACACAAAATTAGACCATAAAATGTAAATAAAAATAAATTATAGCTTTTTAATATTATCCAAAAGGAATTTTTAAGTAGTTTATGTACACAAACCACTAAATTGAGGATAAACTATTGCTTGTACTGAAGCGCAATTAATTCACATCAGTGTAAATTATATTCCTCTTTGCACTTCATCTTTTAATTCCATCTTACGTATTTCTTTGATTCTATTATTCATATTGCATATATCATCAGATGTACAATAATTAATCAATATAAAAATAATCAATCAATATCATCTCATAATTTGACATAATTTTATATGAAACGTGTACTGAGAAGAACAGACACACTAATTCGTCCCCATGAACGAATTAAAATTCTAGTATTTATTTATATAACATGTAGGGGAGAGCCGGGAGGACAAAAGAAACAATAATTTTTTATTCAATTTGACCTAATAAAATTATATTAAAGCTAAATACTTGCTAATATAAAACTAATAAAAGGAAATTGACAATATCATTAGACATATGACAATAATGAAATAAGTTATGGGCTAGTACAACAAAGATAATTTTAGAAAGCCACAAATTACGATTTTCAAAAACAAAGAGAGATATAACCGGGTGTTACAATTGGAATACTTAAGTCCAGAAGGGCGATTATGGAACAAACAAGAACGTACGGGGCAATTGTAACACAATGAAATTGTAAACATATATTGTTTTTACTTTAATCAAAGCTATGACAAACTTGAACAGATCACAAGATTTAAAAACCAAACATAAAGCTAAAAAAAATAATTAAATAGATAAAAACATAACAATGCTTGACAAATATATATGTTTATATAATTCCAACAATAAGATAATAATAAAAATTCATGATAATTTTTTTTTATTTAGGTTGTTGGAGCCTTACACCTTTAACTGTAGAATATAAACCTTATCAATTCATATTGCATATATAAAATCTAAAACTATTAAGTAACAACAATAAACCAAAAAAACAAATATAAAAAAAAATAACATTATAAAACATGGAAACAAACTGTGTAATATAAAAACATAAAATATAAAAATAATTAAAAGGCTAACGAACTAATTTTGACTATTATAAATACACATTCTTTTCCAATAAAGTGATACATTTTTTATATAAGAAGTAAAAAAAAAATGACAATTTTAATATATATTATTATATATATTAATATGAAAATCAATCTTCAAAATTAACACCACTATATAATTTTACTGAAATATAAATATTTCTTTTTGCCCTGTTAACAAAACGTATTGGACATAAATATTTTCAAGGAATCTTTTGAAAAATATAATTTAATCTATTATATGGGGGCTCCCATCTCAAAACACCAACCCCCCTCTCCTCTCTCTTCTCTCTCTCCTCTTCTTTTTCTTATACTGTCTTTCATTTATATCATCATATCACATAAAAAAAAAAAAAATAAAGAAAAAAAAAAAAATAAAATAATCTTTAAACCTTTTTATAATATACAATAAATCTGACAACTCACCACCCCCCACATAACATCTACTCCTACATCTTCCCATTTCCACTCACTTCCATCCTCTCTCATTATACTATCTTATATGAATAGTAGATGCGTGTGTGTTTTTTTAAATAAGAAAAGCAAATCAGGGGGGGGGGGTTCCGTAATCTCTTTCTCATTTGATAGGACCCTATCAAATTAAGCCTTTTCGAATTTCATGGGCTATCCTGTCAGTGTTTCTTTTATGTTTTATACCATGTACACTCGACAAATAAAATCATATCAAATCAAATCAAATTATATTTAAGTACGCGCAAGAACGTTATAGAACGACCTGTGACGGCCCCCTTAAGAGTGATTAAAGTCAATCTGTAATGGTGCCCTCACACTAGAGCGTGTTGAGGTAACGTGTGTCTAGCGTTCACGATTTTCACTCGAAATACACTCCAAAATACGCTCAAGAACGCTCTATTTTCCCTGCCCAAAATGGAATTTTTAATGAGCTCTAAACGACTGAGAAGCGAATGAATAGCGTCAGTGTAACGATGACTGCGCGTGCTTAGCGTCCACCTAACGATTGCCTAGCGTTAGCAACGACTGAACAGCGATGCCCAACTTATGCCTAGCGTTTTTAGACGTGTTAAAGAACGTTAGGAAACGCCAAACATGTGCGTTTTGAGTAACGATTGCCCGACGTTTGAAATGTTAATTGCATTTTCGCGTAACTTTATGAGCGCGGACTGTCGTTCGAAAATCGCTAGGCAAACCTAGGAAAGCGTTTGCTTTTCGTTGGTATACGCAAAGAAACGCAGAGGAACGCTGAGGTCAATTTTTGATTTTGAACATGTACAAAATTTTCTGCGTGTAACAGCGTTCTTATAAAGACGCTGTGAAAGCGCTGGGCAGTCGCTACCTGATCGTTTAGCGCTTTGGGTGAACGTTCCTTCATAGTTCGAAGTGCGTCCAACCAACGCAGAACTTTTGTTTATATGTTTTTTGACTCAATTTCCTCATGTCACCAAATGGGGGCGTATGTTTTTTACCTCAATATCCTTATGTCACCAAATGGGGGCGCTTTGTGTTATCGAATAAAATGATTAAAGCTTATTCTGTTTTGTGCTCAGTAGTTTTCCCTCCCTGTTTAAGTGCTATATTTACATGTAAAGTAACTATTCGTAATAATGAAATATAAACATTTTCGACTTGAAATATACATGTAATTGTTTTCTGTGAATACCAAGGTATGAACGTATCTAAACACTTTTAAATGTTAACACAAATTTGGTATTTCTTATATCTTATATATCATTTGGAGCAATTTATTACCTCAAAAATACGAAGTTCAAACGATCACCAACAGAATTTTATACTGCTTTTAATTAAGCTTGGATATTATTATTATTTTTTATTATTGTTATTTTTTTATTTATGTATTATTATTATTATTATTACTATTGTTTATTTGTTTATTTTTTATATTTTTGCTCTAGCCACATCATTTTGCTCCAGCTTAAATTTCTTGAATTTGTTTGTCCCCTCTCAACTCTCCGGGAACCTGGCAGTGGCGGATCTATACGGGGCGCAGGAGACCCGCACACTTTCTATGATTAAAAAAAAATGATTGGCTCTATATGTTAAAATTGGAAAAAATTCGCCTGCACCTTCTTTTCCTTAAATTTTCGGTATGCACCACTCGTATTTCAAAATCCTGAATCCACTACTGCTATGGTCATTTCTTAGACGAAAAAAAAAAATGCAGAAATAATAACAATTGATTGTTAAAGGTTTGTTTTCTCTCTCTGTTTTTACCATAACGATAGAATATTTTTATTATTTATATTTTTTACCAGTCACGCTTTTTAATTCAACCCCTCACTTAGACAAGAAGCCATTTTTTTAAAACCTAGATTTAAGACCAATAGCAACCCTACACCTCAAAAGCGTTTCATGGGATAGCACCAAGGGGGCTTTGGTAAACCAAAAAATGTTGCCAGAATGGTTATTGTGGTGGATGAAGTACTTTTTGTTAATTATTCAATACCCGGTCATGGTTTAGGAAAAATCCAATATAAACAAATAAATAAATAAATAAATAAACATCAAAATTATTTATGTTGCTGGATCAATGAAAAAATCCAACCTTTTTGACCAACAGTGTAGTTAAAAATGTAATGTTTTCTATCTCAAGAAAACAATACCATCTTATAACACCCTAATATTGTATTGAGTGTAGATGTAGTGTAAAAGAGTATGGTAGGGGACATTTGGCCCGACCCCTTCGTCTTGATTAGGGTTGAGAAATTAAAAAAAGCATATTTCATCTACACTGTCCGTCATAAAGTTGGAATATTTTTTTTGCCGCTATAGCGACATGATTTTGCTCTGACTTTAAATTCTTGAATATGTTTGTCCCTGCTTTTACTTTTTGGGACCCTGGCTATATCTTGGACATTCTCCCAACCCTTCATTTGGTGACCTTTTTCCAAAACAAAGTTTGTCAACCCCGTGATGCCCCATTTTTTGTCATTTTTTTCTCATTTGGGGCCCCTTTCTTTTTGTTTTCTCCCGGCCAATCTCAGCCCCCCCCCTCGCACCCCTCAGTCCTACCGCTCCGGGAAACGCGACTGAGGTGTACTGTTTTATATTTGTTCTTATAGTTAAATCTATATTTCTGGGGGACACTAGGTCCTTTGTCTAGGGAGAGGGGTTGAATAACAAACCGAATGATTGGTGAAATTCGGATATTTATTCCATCTTTATGCTGAACAAAAGAAATGAAAAACCACCTTTAGCCCTTAAATTATCATATATTTTTCCCCTTAAAATTTTGTTTAGCCTTATGACAAGGCGTGTAAATAGTCATTTATTGATAATTATTTTATTTTGATTATGTTGGGGTGAGATTTTAACAATACAATTTAGGGAAGATAGAAATTTCCATGGTGTAAAATGAATACACAGCGATGTTGAACTCCCAATATCAAATACACTTTGCTCTCCCCACCCTAGACAAACAGAGTCAAGCCTGTAATATAATCTAGATTTAATTTAAGAACAAATAACAAATCTCCACTCAAGACGTGTTTCTTGGGGTAGGACTGTCAGGGGGGTCCTTGTGGAATGGGTCGCGTGAACAAAGTGGCACCCTAATACATAAGAAAAAATGACGATTAATCGGCCATCTATGGTGCCGGTGACTCGCTAACTACTTTGAAGATAGAATCCCCGGGAAGGTGGCGAAGGGAAGCGTTCCAAGATATGCCTCAGGATCTCAGATTGACAGCGTGCGGTGACAAATCACTATTTCACAGAAATTATTAGGAGCAACAATAATGATCGCTTGAGCCAGAAAAATATTTCCACCTCTTTATTCGACGAACAGTGTAATTCTTGAACACAAGCCCGTCCATATCATTTGGTTCATTCTTGATTTTAAAAAACGCAAGTTGGATTTTTTTCTTCACTCTCCCATTCAATTTATTTGAAATAAATTTAAGTGCTCAAAAAAATACAATCATCAATTATGAGGTGGTATCAACTACCCTCATGGATCATATAGGGAAAAACAAGCAACAAAAGGAAAACAAACTGTTTATGCAGGTACAAGAATGCATTGCCTGTTCACCACTTTTAACGATGCCTATTACAATCGAATAGACTATAATGAAATAAACATATCTTTTGTGCCCATTCATAATTGCATGACTTACTAACACAGCTTTCCCCACAACCTCCTCACCATCCCCCCCCTCTCCTTTAACAAAAATAAAAGGAAAAAAATGTATTGCCAAATTGTTATGTTGCAAACGACCTTGCGCTATTATAAAACTTTTTTCTGAGTTTCAGATCTCATATTTCTCAATAATGTTTTTAGTTTCCCTTTTTCCCTATTCTCTCATCTCCAGTCTTCTCTCCCCCATTATATATATTCATTCGTTATCTTTTCTCCTCTCTTTACTTCTCTCTCTGTCTCTCTCTCTCTTGTCTGTCTCTCTTGTTGCTGTTTTTTCATTCTCTTTTTACCTCTCTTTCTTTTTGTCTAGCTCAGTTCTATCCCCATCTGTGTTTTCTTTCTCGCGTTTCTTTCTTCCTTTCCCGTGTGTCAAGCTTTGGTTTATACTCTATTCCTAGATACATCATTAATATTTTCTTTTTTCTATACCAAATATTGTAAGGTTGTTTCGTTAAATTTATCATTAAATATTCCCCATACTTTGACGAACATTCTTTCTACATACCTACTTCATTACGGCATGATATCGAGTTTTTGCTTATTAAATAGTTTCATTTATGTCACTTATAACATTATCGTTCCTCGGCTGATTTATAATGGGCTTTAACTGTTACTAACTCTATTCAGCCATTACGGCCACGTGTAGGCGATCTGAAGGGCGCTTCGCAGTCATTTCAATTGTTATTCATTGAGTCTATACCGATCCATTATATTATGTAGTTAATTCCAAATGATATAATAAGATTAAGAAGACTCACACTTTATATTGAATTACATCGTCGAATTTCATTATCCCATACATCTTTCTTCCCGACATAATAGTGAATATTTTTATATTCATTATTTTTTTTTTAACAATATGTTATTTCCGAGGAAGAAAAATACAAATGTCGCACTTGCATTCAAAGATATTGATTTAGAAATGAAAAAGAATAGTTAATAATACCATAATATAAAAATACCAAAACCTTTCCCGAATAGATTAGTGCTGAAGTTTGACGATCCAGACGAACGACGATGGAACGATAGAGAACTACAAGGGAACAACATCCAAGCTCGCGCAATAAACGTTCATCAATCTTTGCTGTACTTTTGTCCTCAGCGCATACAGAACCTATTGTATAAGTGCTGTTGTTACGCGCTAGAAAACCGCTCAATAACTGTGAACGTGTATTAAATTTTTTCTGAATTTATCTCAGCGTACATTCGCGGTTCAGACAACTGTAATTGCGTGTTGTTAATCGAGCTAGTCAGAGTTTTCGAGCGTACACACCAAATTCCAAGAACGCTGGTCAAACGTCAGCTCAACACGCCGTAGTGTGAGGGCACCTTTATACTGCATGCAGGTGAATGGGAGATAACGAATTGGAGAGTACAGTGTATAATTGATTTCATGTGTATCCTCTTCGTTTAAGGAAATGTGATTTCTTTAGGTATTTAGTTTAGTGTAAAGGGATATAAGATTGGTATAAAGCATTACTCTCTTGAGTTCTGTTCACGTTCACATAACAGACGAATGGTAGAACGGAGATGTATTTAGGTTTAATTTGATAATACAACGTTTGATATTATGGTGAAACGTTTGATAAAACACTATTTATGCAGGTGTCACATTAGCCGTGTTGGCGCACCGTTCGCCACCGTTGTGGCCAAATTTGTGCACACGGCGGCAAACGGTGAGGCACACGGTGAAGCGGTTGAAGCCCGTCCAACACGTTCATAGGAGCTCGCTGGGCACCCGTTCCCGAAAGGATTTTTAAAGAACGGCCGAACTCTTGCCGGGTTTTTCCGTGTGATGACCGGGTATTTCAGAACGTTCTTAAACCGGACTAGTCGTTACAAGGGCGGTAAAAGGAATGAATGAGGGCGCCGCGCCCGTTTATGCCCTTTTACAGGACGGAGATTGACCGTGTTGAGGTCGGGCAACATGAATCGATAACCCCCCCCCTTTTTTTCCGCATCAAGTACGCCCCCTTGTGGCTGAACTTGCCAACTCCTGTACATGAAACTATACGTGAAAACTATGCTTTTATATCAGTTGTCCCCTTGATTGTTTACCAACAAGATCAATCAATATCTAAATGAATTTGAGTTAAAAACTAATACCAGAGTAATATTTTTACAAAAACAAAAGTACTATATACCATAAGGAATAAATGATATGAACATAAACGGGAGGTGATTATCAACTTTATTTGGGGCTGCTTTACTCGGAAATTATAGTTTTTTAGGGGGCCCATATTTTGTCCGCAATTTGTTACATTTACTTTTAGCCTCTGTTTCAGTTTTCATCATCAATTCGTGCTGGTTTAATTATTTACACTTTATAAAAGATTTTATACAACATCGAATTGGTCGTACTTATATAATTGTTCTATCTTAGAGTTAAAGACGGAAAAACTCAAAGGATTTTTTTTTTCCCCACAAAGTTTCTTCAAGATTACTTTCAAGATTACTTTATTGATTTTCTTTCATGTTTTCAAAAGTTTACAAATAAATAATCAAATTAACAACATCAGTATGTAACATAGAAACATTTTGTTCAAAAGTAACAGAGAAAACAATTATAAAGAAAATTCAGGAACCACGAGAAAGCAAAGCTTGTAAGGCGCTGGTCCCTTTAATATAAAATAGAATACAAAAGTAAGCAATATTTTTAATTTTTTTTTTTTCAACTGAAACATATTCATGAAATAATTCATAATTGAATAATTCTTGCCCCATCCCAAACGGACAAAAAACTGACTAACAGCGCAGCCACTGTCAACCAGTTACTATCATGCCGGGATGAGGCAAGAAATAGATTTTTACAATTATATACAAAAAGAAGGAAAAAACAACAAAACTTAGAGAGACAAAAAATACCCGGGAGGGGACTAGGGTGGGGAGGGGGGGGGGGGTGTCGAAGATTTAGATATGATTTTTTTTATATAGTGTGAATGAAAAGTAACGTTTGCTCTTTGGTGTTATTTGATCCTTGGTGATATCCGTCTGTCATTAGAGAAACAGAGTGATATTAGTGGTTATATGATGATAACAATAATAATTTAAGTTTTTGTTTTAATAAAATTATGCTTCTTATCTCACCATGTCCTCTGGGTAGAGAATTCCAAAATTTAGGGGCAGTAAATATAAAAGTGTTTTTGTGTGAGCACTGTACGCGTTCTTTGGTAAGTGGTAATGGTTTAATTGCCTGGTAGGATACTGATGCATTTCATTATTTAGAGTAAACATGTTGCCAAGCGCTGGGGGCAATTCCTGATTTTGTTCTGGAACATGAGTACTGCAAGGTTAAGTTTAATATAAGTCATGAACTTTTAAAACATTATTAGAAAAAAAACAGTGTATCAGTATGGTGACGGAAAATGGACGTTACTGATAACTCGCATAGCTTTTTTCTGTAGTAATAAAATTCTTTCTAATAAGTATGAAGCACTGTTTCCCCAGGATAAAATCCCGTAATTAAAGGTATGGTAATACCAAGGTAGAGTAAGTGATAAAAGAACCTTTTGAGGGAAATGTGTATTTTAGCTTATTCATCATACCTATATTTCTTGAGATTATCTTACAAATATTTTCAATGTGATATTTCCATGTTAGTTTAATCATCTATTATAGTACCTAAAAATTTAGTTTTTCGATACTTTTGTATTTGTACATTTATCCATGTAAATTGGTCGTGGTAGTTCCGGAAAAGTTGAGCTAAAATAATAAAAATTAGTTTTTTCTTAGATTTAGTGATAATTATTGGCTTTGATCCACTTTGTAACTGCTTCAAGTTCTGATATTTACTAAGTTACATAAAGTTCTATGTTTTTGTGGTGTAAAAAATAAATTTGTGTCGTCTGCGTACATAATCGGGGTAAAGTTAATTGGAAGATTTATGTAAGTCATTGAATGTAAATAATAAAAAGGAGGGGTCGCGAGGATTGACCCCTGCGGTACTCCACTATGAATATTTTGAGGTGTAGATGCATATTTTATCAATAAAAACAAATTGTTTGCGTCCATATAAATAGCTTCGAAACCAGTTAAGAACGATCCCTCGTATCCCATAATATGTTAGTTTGTGTAGTAAAATGTCATGGTCAATGGTATCAAAGGCTTTTGAAAAGTCAATAATAACCCGATTGTATTGGCTCGATTATCAAGCGATTTGGTAATTTTATTTATAACGTCAGAAGAGCGTGTGTTGTGTTTGTTTTTTTTCCTAAACCCAAATTGAGATTCGTGTAATATATTTGTTATCATCCAGAAATTTTGTTGTGCGTGTAAAAACTATTTTTTCTAATATTTTGGAGAAAACTGTTAGTAAGGAAATTGGTCTGTAATTGTGAATGATAAAGCGTCACCCTTTTTTAAAAACTGGAATTATTTTGGCTAATTTCATTTTTTAGGAAGACACCCGAGGTCATGGATAGATTGCATATGTATGTGAATGGTTCGACGATAGTCGGAATAATCTTTTTTAAAGATAAAGTTATCAAAGCCGTCGTGGCCGCAGCTACGTTTACTCTGGAAGTTATGGACAATATCTAAAATTTCGTTTTCAAGTACAAGGAGCAAAAAAACAATGAATTTGAATTACGGTTTGTTAAGTAATCACTAAATTTTTGTCACAATTTGGAATTACTTTAGCCAAATTTGTCCTACATTTACAAAGTAGTCATTAAAAGAATCTAACAATATTTTGCGGATTATCGATGATTCTTTCCATTAACCTGTATTTTGGAGACTGAGACATTCTTTTTTTGCCTATTCAAAACATTATTAATAATTTTCCAAGTGTGCTTAGCATCTCTGCTGCAGTTTATAAATTGTTGTTCAAAATATTTTTTCTTTTCTCTCGAAGCAAACTAACCAGCGTGTTTTTTATAATTCAAGTATTTTGACCGTGAGGTATTAGATGGTTTCGCTTTGTATTTGGAGATAGAGATTATGTTTCCTATTGATTGACCTTAATAGATTCGGAGTTATCCAGGGTGATTTAGCATTTCTTTTTCTGTTTCGGGGATTGACTTTTGTCAGGGGAAGGCATTGATTCTTCATTTTGAAATAATGACATTTTGTATATTTTGATTATTATTATTGATATATAGGGGGTCTGCGTTTTGGTCTTTGGTCGTCCAATATCCCATCATTATTCAAACGACCATGCAGGGTAGGAGTCGTTCCACACGGGTCACTTCATCCATTCATATACATGTATATCATTATTTATTTATTCTAGGGGAGGGGCGTTCGATAAAGGGGGGGGGGGGCAAAGGCAACTAATTCCCATTTTAGGCACCTTTCCCCTAAATTTTCGGTCGGGAAATGCCTGGGTAAGTTTCTTTTTGTATTTCCGATTCTGTGTAGACTTCCTTAAAAATGGTTCATATTGCTATCTCACAAACATAACCATATACCCTACTAATATTGAATTAATTACATGAATTATATACAATCTATATTTAAACAAAGTTCGTATTTTTGGCATTCTTAAAGACGGTTTCTCAGATATAGAATACAATGAAATTATGCATCTCTTTCTATTAATACAAAAATTATATTAAGGTATTGATTGTCTTGTATAGTTCTGATTAATCTATTTAATCACAGCAAAATCACTCAAAGTGGTCGTGTGTAAAACAATGAAAATAAAAATAAACAAAAAACTAATCCATGGATCATACAAAAACATTCAAACTGCAGAAATATGAATGATGTAGACATTTTTCTTGATGTGATTCTATGGGGGTTATTATTTAGCTAAAAGAATATTGTAAAAAGAATATTGAAAAAAGTATTAGACAATTCATAATATAATGATTAAAAAAATATGATAAAGTACTTTTATCATGATAACAATATTTCATTTGATATAACAGGATTTAATCATTTCAAAAGCACGGGGATATTTTCGCGGAGAAATTAAAATAATATTCGATAAAACTAACACAATTTCTGTTTAATGAAACGCAGGTATAAAGTAAACATGTAATTTGGGCAAAAACGTATGAGACCAAACTACGGTATACTAAAGCTTATTGGGAAAGTAGTATAATGTTTATTTCCAAAGTTGTTATAATAAAACTTTATAAACTAATATCAAACAAAAAGGACCCAATTTTAAATTCTTCTCCCCGACAACGACAATAAAAATTATTCAGATTATAATGTATGTTTGAAAAGCTTAAATATCATTCCTCTCTAGACCTGTAAAGAGAGCGACGAGATCGAGAGCTTCGAAAACAAAGGGCGGTTTGAAGACACCATATAAGTGATTTTAAGACACCATAAGGGAAGATCTGCTAGTTCAGACCAATACCGTGCACGGCCGCTTTGTGGACGGGTGAGGAGCGCTTGTTCCGTCCTTACACCATTCATAAATCGTCTTTACAATGCCATTTTACCGCTCTTACACCGGGTCTCCATCGACCGAGGCCTGCGGTTCATGCCCGGCGAAAATTTTGAGCATGCTCAGTCATGCTCAAAATATTCGCCGGGCATGAACCGAAGGCAAAATCAGAAGACGGGTCATCACCGACCCACCGAGTATTATCTCCGGGTATCTTCCGTGTCCCGTCGTTCGTATCAACTTGTTTCACACGGTCGCGAACGGTGGGAAACGGTAAGTCACCCGGCGAAGAAAACAATTTTGTTTTTCTTGTCAGAGAGCGTTGAGGCCGGTGGGCAAGCGGTAATCACACGGACAAAGGGAAAGCGTGGACTATATATGAGGACGGTCAGCCCGGTACCAGGCTGGCTAGGACCTGGTATAGACCCGGTATAAAACGACACCGACCCGGTGAAAATTAAGAAAAATGTAATGAGGCCGGTGCCGTTCTATTGCCGTGTTGGAATTTGTTGATTTTCGGTGAACGGCGGAAACCCGTTCAATTTACCCGGTAAATGTGACACCTCCATTACGGATGTAAATTGGTAACGGTAACAAGAACATGCAACTTTGCATGATGTTGCCTCAAAAAGTTTTTGTGTGCTTTCATATCGCATTTTACCACATGCTTACTGAAGTTATTTGTGGAACTTCAGTAAGCATGTGGTAAAATGCTTACTAAGTTATTTGTGGAACTCGATGCATGCAACTTAACGCGTGTTAGTTATTATAACCATTATTTCCAAGAAAATTAGAGCTCTATTTTTATTAGTTTATTAACCCTACTTGTTCATTTTAACTGTATTTATAGTTATAATTTTATTTTTAATATAATGATATTTGCAGAGTGATTATTTAACATAAAATAAATGGTCTAAAATTACCTTTATCTATTAGAGGTGTATGCAGCTCTCGGTATATTTTGCAGAATATCCCCTCCCCACACTTCCCCTTCAGGTCCCACATGTTTGTTGTTTACCTTCGTTAATAATTGAATATTTATTTATGATTCTTATATTGCAAGATTCTGTTCATTTAGCCTTAAAATTTTCTGTTCGCATGGAATTTTAGTTTTGTGGAGACGATATCGGGCTCCTGCCCCTATTTTTTTTTTTTTTTTTAGCTCGCGCTTAGAATTAAATAGGCCTTATAGGAAATGGCACATAAACCCTTCTGGTACGGCATGTTTGTTTATTTATTAATTTACTTATTTATATTTGGTAATCAATTCAATATTTACTGTTTTTATTATGTAAGATTTTGGTTCTTTTAGCCTAAAAAGTTTCCGCTCACGCTTCGCCATCGCCTTGTATATTTGCTAAGGAAATTCGGCGCTACCCTCCCCCTCCCCCCCCAAAAAAAACGGCCTTTTCGCTCCTTCTTTATGTGTATTGATACAAAAAAACACCTCTCGTTTACCTCAAAATTTTTCGGTCGCGCTTCGTGCTCGCTCGGAACTGAATATTTGCTGAGGAAATTCAGCGGGACCCAAATTTTTTTTTTTGTGAGTGTACAGATACAAAAAACACCTCGTTTACTTCAAATTTTCCGCTCGCCTGTAATTGTTATATTTGCTGAGGAAATTCGGCGCACCCCCCCCCCAAAAAAAGGCACATTTTGCCCCTTCTTTTGTGTATATAGACACAAAAATACCTCTCACTTACCTTAACTTGTGGTGTGTGTAAACCACCGGTGTGTAAACATGGTTAAGGGTTTTAAATAATTTAGTTACCCGATATTGTAATTTGAACATCTTTTATAGTTGGCAATATGAGTCTCTGGACCACGAATCACCCCCCCCCCCCACTTTCAAGGACCTGTCTACGCCGCTTGTTAATTGCACCGGCCAATGGCCCGTGAAAGCCACTGCGGCCTTTATCCCCAACTAAATTCACCAAAACTATGCTCAGCCTCCTATTCATAAAAATCCAAAAAAATACTCGCAACCCAAATTATACTTTTGGCAGACTGAGGGCACAACTTAAGGGCCTGTCTCAGAGAAGGGGATCGTTGTCATGGTTGTGGCGACAACCTACCAACTACCTGTCGCCACCATGCGCAGGTCCAATCGTCTATAACATCGTGAATTATCGCGTCTGCCGCCAAAAACTACGTAGCAAAATTCAGTTCGCCGCTGGATATTCAACAAGTTAAACAATAGCCGGCGTCAGTCAGCTTGACGTCAATATCCGTAGCCTGTCTTCTCATTTTGAGACAAGGTGCTATCGTAGATTGTCGCCAGATATCTCATGTTTAGCGGCCTGGAATAGCGGCCAGTTGTAGGTTGTCGCGCTACAGCGCACGTTGTACGTACCGCCAAACCAAACGGCCAGTGAAATTTAAGCTGCTACGGCCTTTGAGGTCTAAGCTATTGTATTTAAGGGCCTGTCCCACAGAAGGCGATAGGTGTAGCGATAACCTACGAACTACCTGTCGCCACCATTCGCAGGTCCAATCGTCTTTAAAATCGTGAATTATCGCGTTTATCGACTAAAGAGACGGAGCCAAATTCAGTTCATCGCTGGATTTTCAACAAGTTTAACAATAGCTGGCGTCAGCTAGGTTGACGTCGATGACCGTAGCCTGTCTTCTCTTGTCGCGACAATTTGCCAGATAGAACATGTTTAACAGAGCAGAACGGGGGCCAGTTGTAAGTTGCTGCGCTACAGCGTACATTGCACGCATCGCTGAACCAAACGGCCAGTGAAATTTAAGCAGCTGCGGCCTTTGTCGCCCACTACACTCACCAAAATCATGACCGACCTCCCATTCAGATACTGTACAGTCGCCGCAAATTTTCGAAATTTTCAAAAATCACTCACGACCAAATTATAATGCGCAACTGAGAGGGCAATCACGAACCTAAAGGCGACAGGCCGCCATCAGGCAGAAAACACTCGATCGCCTGTGTCAGTCGCAAGGATCGCCACAGTGCGCAAGTTCATATTTTGGTTGATTTTAAGCTGCGACAAGAGAAGTCGAGCCGCGAGATGCGCGAAGGTCGAGGCTATTGTATTATCGGATACAAGCTATTGTTAGTCTATTGTTTGCGTGGAAGCAAGTCGTTGTCGTAGCCTATCGTAGACCGAGTCGTAGATACGTATATGATCTTCGGTCACCTACGATTCTGACACGATTCTGGCAGGTTACATGCATAGGTTGTCGCATCAACGATCGCCTTCTGTGGGACAGGCCCTTAACGCACCAACAGCCGACAGGTCGCCGTAAAGTAGAAAACACTCGATCGCCTGTTGCCGCCGCACGGATCGCCAAAGTAGTTCATTTTCATTTCATTTTGAGCTGCGAAATGCCGTATATAAAGCTGGCGTCACACTGTCCCAATGTTCAGCTGCGATGGATTCACGATGGTGCATTATTAAGGTTCGGGCGAAGTTAGCCGATGCCTACAGAAGGTAACACACGGTTGCGACTTGATATTCTTTAGCGGGATGACGCTTTGTATTATTATGTAATATACCACAGATGAATAGCATTTCTTACGGATTTATGCCGATGCGAAGGACACACGAAGGGTACACGATGCTTTCATGATCATAGCAATTAAATTTTAAAATATCCATGACCGTGCGTCCATCCTTGCTCAACTTCGGGGAAGTGCGATGCAGGCTTGACAATATTATACGATGGCTACACGATGGCGTTGAGAGGGCATCCAGAAGTCGCCTTTCCTTCCCATTGCCTTCATAAGGCAAAAATGTTCGATGCTAAGATGCTCTAAAGAAGAGAACCTTCGCATAGACTATTGGGATTATTTTTGGGCTGGCAATGATTTTGCTGATGCATCGGAAGTTGATGCCGAAGCCTGAAAAAACTCCATCGATGGTCATGGTGGTTTTAAGATTGTTAATTACAGAGGTACCACGTATAGAAGATGTCGTACCTTAATTATTTTCCCCCGACTGCTCCATTCTTTTGAAACAGTCTGTAGTACTCCAAATTTGCCCGATGCTTTCGTGATGCCTTCGTGATCAGAACAAAATTTGGGTTTTTCCGCCATCGTGTGTCCATCGATGCTAACCTTCTGGAAAATGTGACGCGGGCTTTAGTAATGTGACTTGTCCTATGGTCACCTACGATTCTGACAGGTTCAGACCATCACAGATTATCGCATTAAAGATCACCTCTTGTGGGACAGGCAATCCTCAACTGAAAAGTTCACAATAAACTCAGGATCAGGAGCAGGAACTCGATGAAAGAGAAATTTCTTGTTTTCGTTCATTAAGGGAAACATTGTGTTACTATGCATATAGCAGTTCCTGGATGAATGTTTATTCCAGTAACTACTCATTCTTTTATCCATAAAGCCCATTTTATTATCAAAATTGTGTTTGCAATATAAATTCTGATTTCCATAAAATTTATGATTTTTTTTTCAATCAACGTCATCATCATCATCATATTAAGTAAATAAAATAATCCGAGTGTTATACGAATTTCATTCGGAATAAAAATCAAATATTTGACAATAGTACAAATAAATTTTATTACCACAGCCTTGTTCATCGCTTGCGTCAGGGCAGTCTAAATTAATATCACATGCAGATAATGCGTCCACTGCATAAGAACCATCCGTGCAAACGAAGAGGCCTAGAGGACAACGATAGGTTTGAATATACAATTTCACTGATAAAAAGGACAATGTCATGATATTCAATTTAAAGAGTTAGTAATCCACAGTTTAATTGGAATTCTGATAAAAATAGCATAACTTTTTAACAAAAATGTCTTCCGCTTAATAACTTGGCAGGGGTGTTGTTACACTCTAAAAACTGAAGTGCTGTTTTTAGCTCTTCAGAGGCTGAAATCAGCACGTTTTAAGTGCTTGCATAGTGACCGCACTCAAAGTGCTTTTTAAAGTAGAATGAAACCCTAAGATTCAGGTGAATTGTATGAAACAAAAAAATCAAAGAAACAGATTAAAGAAAGTTTGAGAACAATTGAATAAATAATAAGAAAGTTATGTGCATTTGAATGTTGTGATCACTAACGCTATGGAGATATTCACACTGGCAACAGGCCCAAGATGTGTGATGTCACACATGAACAACTCTCCCATATGACATACAAAAAATACCAAAAATTCTTCTTTTTCCTCATTCTTATAAGTAGTACAGACTCTTCACACATGATTATATTTTGTGAACTTGTATTACATGTCCTCCCATGAAAAGAATCTCAGATCTTTTAACGGAATTAATTAAAAAAACAAAAACATTTTGAGTGAAATATGTACAAAAGTAATGGGGAAGTTGTTCATGTATTACATCACACATCTTGGGCCCATTGCCAATGTGAGGATCCCATAGCAGTAGTGATCACAACATTTAAGTGCTCATAACTTTCTTATTATTCATTCATTTTTTCTCAAATTTTCATTGATCAGCTTCTTTGATTTTCCTGTTTTAAATTTGTACAATTTAATGAATTCATAGGGTTTCCTTCCCCTTTAACTGCACTCAAAGTGCTGTTTTAGCACTTTCACGTGAGCTGAACTTTCAGCAAAAATGGGCAAAAACGGCGTGACTTCGTTGGGATTCGAACCTTGGTCCCCTGCATGAGAACCGATGACGAGCACTTTAGACCAATTCACATCTCACGATTGCTAGCAGATCATATTGTTGCATGATGAACTTTCTTCAAATTTGCCATAATCATGTACTATGCTGTCATAATTAAAGCCAGTTAGCGAGATTTCCGTTGGTCAATTGGTATCGTCAGCGGTACTCTTCCGTGTCTAGATGGAACCCGTTCCGAATCTCATACCGACATTGACATTTTTTTAATGATAAATTAACACTTGGGCAAGTGCTAAAATAGCACTGATTTAGCACTTCAATTGCAGTCACTATACGAGCACCCAGAAATTAGCACTTCAGTTTATATTAGAGTGTACACATATTGACTATATGAAAATGAGATAGATCTGTAGAGTCAGGCATGAGTGAGCACACGTCAAAGACAAAATAGTCTCTTTTCAAAAGTATTAAGAGGCTCTTTTAGGTCTGTCAGTACTCTTTGATGTGTACTCATTCGTGCATTACTTGACGAGTCAATCTAATTTTCATAATAAATGTAGTCAATATGTGTTACAACACCCCTGCCAAATTATTAGGCATAAGACCATGAAGACGTTTTCGTTAAAAAGTTATGCTATTTTAACCGAGATGAAGTTGGTTTTTCTAGCTATGTTGTTTTGATTTTACTCCCATTCTTGCACAATGCAAAATTGATATGTTCGCAAACAATGCGTCCCGTTTATCCAAGCGTAAAGATATAATACACAAAATTGGTACTAAAAGATGCCGGGAGAGTTAATCTTTTAGAATATGTATAATAATTTGAGTTTCATTAATTTGTTTTGTTTTTATCAGCATTTTTCTAGGTGTCTATTTTTTCTGACCCACCCGGAAGTGATGGTGCAAACAAAATCTAACAGAATAATCAATCAAATAATATGCTTAATTGAAGATAAATGTTTTAAATGAGTATAATCAATCCTACATAATTATATATTGGGTTGTTCAATTCAATGCAAGCTATTAGTATGGTAAAGCCTACAATACCGCGGTCTCCCATCCGAGTACTAACCGGGCCCTATGCTGCTTGACCTTGAGTCGACAAAAACATTTAGCGCAGTACGTGCTAGCCTACGAACGATTGTTAAGCTGCCAGAGTGTAACGGTAGGCACTTTTAAAGCGACCTCGTAGTGAGGCCCTAACCCTAACCATTGCTAACCCTAACCCTAACCCTAACCCTAACCCCGCCCCTAATGAATATTCAAATATACGGCCTCACTACGAGGTCGCTTTAAAAGTGCCTACCGAGTGTAACCCGCTGCTGGAATGTAACTCGCCCGCCTAAGTGACTGATAAGTAGTCAGTTCGTTCAGAATGAACAACTTTCATCTATTTCAGTCACGGCTATGATCGGCATTTGCTTTCTTCACAAAATTGTGCTAATATATCCACAAAAGCTTGTGTACCTTAAGTAATATCTTTCATACATTTACCATTAACAATATCTGAAAGTATCAGAGAAAATAGAACTCATTTACTATCTTAAAAAACATATATAGCTGCATTGGTCGCACTTGCAATTCACGAATCGTCCACTCGAACAGTATTATGTTTTATAGCTACGGCTTCTCCAGCCGACTGCGCCCGCTGCACATTCGCTGTTGACAGCCTTTGAACTTGTAGTCCATTTGAAGCTCCTATACCTTGTGTAGTGAACCTAGAAAAGTTGTTTCCACTGAAGTTTTTTTGCTGATTTGTGATCTCATGTGATATTACAACAATTTTAGCTTGGTTGCCAACCGGGCAACCTTGGGCAATTTGCATAATTAGCATAAATTCAAAATGGCCGCCATGCTATATGGTGAAACTTAACTTTTGAACTATAGATCGCATTTTAAAGTATAAAACATGCATTTAGGTTTTATTTTATGCAAAGAATCCATTGAAAATGTTGCTTGTATGATTCGATGTCAATTTTATGATTTAAAGGTCAAATAAAGGTCGAATATAGGAAAATTCATTATATTTTGATTATGCTGAGAATATAAGACTTTGAAAGGCTAATTTCATGTAGATAAGAGCAGGCGACATCTCTTGTGGTTCTAAAATAATATTAGCTTGGTTGCCAAATGGACAACTTTGAGCAATTTGCATAATTAACATAAATTCAAAATGGCCGCCATGCTATATGATGAAACTTAACTGTTGAACTATAGATCAGTAGTTGAAGTGTAAAACATGCAAATAGGGGTTACTGCATGCGCAGAATCCATTGCAAATGTTGCTTTTATGACTCGAAGTAAATTTTTATGTGATAAAGGTCAAATAAAGATCAAATATAGGGAATTATTATATTTTTTATTTGACTGTGAATATAAGACTTTGAAAAGCTGAATATCTTGGTTTGGGATGTGCAGGAGCATTTCCGTGCACTATCTCTTCAATTTTACAAACCATATCATCAATACTGGTCATCTAAGGTCAACTTTCTGGAAAATAGTGATTAACAGTACGATTGTCATCTCATTAAACGAAAACACTATAATCAATGATCAAGTATAATAGTAGATAGAGTGAGAGAAGGGAGAAGATGGAGAGAAAGATACAGACGGACAGAGGAGGAATCCGGTCGGTGGTCGCCTCTGGGTTTTTGACCTTCTTGACTTTCCTAGAAATAGAGAAATCTAAATGATTAGATGTTAGTGGAGGAGTCCGAGACTCTGTTCTCTCCATCTCCAGCTTCCTCACACCACATAGGATTCCGGAGGATTCCTGGTCAGTGGCGAGAAGTCCGCGATCATCCCCACTAGACGCAAAGTTGGATGTTAATCATCAACTAGAATGACTACGCAGCATGGACGGTCCCTAAGCAGTTCATGATGCGGGAGCGAAACGTTGGCTTCGATCACAACAGCTGTCCAGTTTAGTCGATGTCTTGCACGATTGTCGCCTGCTGATGAGACATTTCCAACTCCGTCTTTTTAGGGTTTTACAAGCCAAGAGTATGAGCTATTGCACACCATGATCCCTCTGTCTGGTTGGATCAAATGTCTGCTTCTTCTTTGACTTTGTAGCTGTTTTCTTATCTAAGGCAAACCCTAACAGATTTCCATCACTCCCAGAACTGTCCCCATGGACGTGGCGGTTCTATGTTTGGGATGGGGTCATTGTCATCAGACAGTGATTTTAAGCGACTGCGGTCGTACGCATGTTCGAGTCTCATCGTTATGTTCGTCACCGCCTGGATGCTACTTTGGTCCTTTTTTGACGGACAGTACATCGGTGGCCGCTTAAACCAAACAGGAATGCACTAATTCAATGTTGCTGAACGGAACGTGCCATCAAACCGTACAATTGATGAGGCTCGGCAGACATTTTTCTAATAGGTTCACAAATCCTGGGTCAAAATTATCTCTTAGCGGACTACCTCTCCAGGAGAAAGTGTCTACCCTCCGAGTCGACTCTCTGTCTGGTTGTGTTCAAACAGCTAATTAGGATTTTTGGTATCGACTTGCACACGCTGTTGCTCAATAGTCACCTCCCTCTGTTCTGTTCATGGGTTCAAGAATCGGAGGAATTTGCTCTGAATGCCTTCGCAATCCAGTGGGATAAAAGTGGGAGAACTCCCTCCGTTCCTGCTGATTCCTCAGGTTTCACAGGAGAATTAAAGAGAATCTGGTGCGGTTGGTTTGAATACCTTGACGTTGGTTTCAGACCTCTTGGAACGTCTGATGTGGTTTCCGTAGGAGTCTGGATCTGATGTCTCAGCCCTATTGGGAATACTACACTGTTGCTTTGCCACTATAGGGAGAGAGCTCGATCGTCGAGCTTCTCTGATGAGCGTACAGCTCAGTTTTTTAGTTCAGAGTAGGAGGGAGGTCATTATATGATTATCACCCGCCTACTTTCTAGTTGGAAGCACTTTCTTGGTGCAAGGAGATAGGTGTTTGGTCCTAAGGGAGGTATATTTTACACCATGCCCATGCACTAACTCATTTATCTGTTTCTCATGATTCTGCTAAAGTATTGATAGACATACGTCATGATACTACAGATATATAGCAATTCAGGCTGCGTGAGGTTCATCTCGCTTATTTTTTTGCTCTAGCTACTCTCTGACTCACGCGTATGGGTTCGTTTTTTATTTGCATATTCCTCAAAAGATTCGGCTCATACGTCTCTGAAAGACTGCTAGATCCGTCCCCGTGGGCTTACCATAGGTCCGAGCATGCCTTGGAATGCGTTCTCGTTTTAACCGGCTTATCCAGAGTCGGCCTGCTTTTATTCGATCATGATGATATATCCAAGACAGTCGTTCTCATTACAACATGCTTGGAGCACACGTAAGTATGATTTTTCTTGATGCCCTCTCTTATTATGTCTCTCAGGCATACATATACTCTGGAGAGACAGGATGTTCGCGCCAGGTTCCACCAAGCAATCTATCAATGAGAACACTATTCTTTGGGTCATTGAAGGTTTTCCCTTAATCTTTCTGTCAGTTTCTCCTTCTATCACCCGTAGGACAGACTTGGTCCCCATCATGCCCCATGTACTCAAAAAATATTTTGGAAAAGAAAAAAGAAAGTCCTTTCGCCACCCGGTAAAAACTTTTCTGATATTTTGAGATCATTTCGATATTCTTGCTGCTTCTAGAGATAGGAGGCTACTGAAGGTCATCAAGGCTCTGAGGCCATAATGCCTGATAAGACCCCCAATCACACATTTAGTGCTTTTTGGCCTTTTTTTTCAAGGGGTCTCTTTTGATGTTATATGCAAGGCAGCTTTCTGGAAGTCTTGAAATTCCTTTATCTCAGCGTACTGTGTGACTGTTTTTTTTTTCCAGAATGAAAGTTGACCTTGGATTGACCAGCATTGATATGCTTTGAAAAAAAAATGAAGAAATAGTGTATGGAAATGATCCTGCATAACCCAAATCAATTTTCACTAATTTATATCCATGTAATTAGCCATTCAAAGTCTCATATTTACAATATAATAAAAATATAATGTATTTCCTTATATTTGACCTTTAATACATAAAATTGACATCAAGTCACAAAATCAACATTTGCATCGGATTCTACGCATACATTAACCCCTCTATGCATGTTTTATACTTTAATATGCGATCTATAGTTGAAAAGTTAAGTTTCATCATATAGCATGGCGGCCATTTTGAATATATGCTAATTATGCACATTGCCCAAGGTTATCCATTTGGCAACCAATCTAAAATTGTTTTAGAACAACAAGAGATGTCGCCTGCTCTTATCTACATGTAATTAGCCCTTTAAAATCTTATATTTATAGTATAATCAAAATATAATGAATTTTCTTATATTCGACCTTTATTTGACCTTTAAATCATAAAATTGACATCGAGTCATAAAAACAACATTTGCAATGGATTGTATGCATAAAGTAACCCCTATATGCATGTTTTATACTTCAAAATACGATCTATAGTTCAAAAGTTAAGTTTCACCATTTAGCATGGCGGCCATTTTGAATTTATGCTAATTATGCAAATTGCCCAAGGTTGCCCGTTTGGCAACCAAGCTAAAATTGTTTTAGAACCACATGAGATCACAAATCAGCTAAAAAACTTCAGTGGAAACAACTTTTCTAGGTTCATAAAATTTCAAACCGACTATTGTTTGTGCCCTATAATTAGGCCTACACATTAGTTTGTTTTATCTTATTTTTAATCATTAATATTTCTTTAGGGTCTAAACAGGCGCGTATCCAGGATTTGGCACCCCGGGGGGCCCGATGTGATTTTGATTTTGGCGCCCCCAGTGATGGATCCAGAAACGTATACTCCATTTTCCCCCCGTTACATCGGGTGAGACAAAATGTACACTCAATTTTTTTCACGTGAAGCGGGGGAGAGGGAGGGGGGAGGGGTATTTGTTCGTTTTTTGTTTGTTTTTGTTTTTGTTACATTTTGCTCAATTTGGCGCCCCCCTAAGGTCATTTTGGCGCTCCTTTCAGGTCATTTTGGCGCCCTTTTGGGAGTCTACCCGGGGAAGGGGGGGGGGGGGGGGGGTTGGCCGTGCCCGTAAAGCCCCCCCCCCCCGAATACGCTCATGCTACACCTATAATCGATCAGCCTATAAGAACAAAGGCGTCTCGATCCGGTTTGACCACAAGCCAGTCATTTAAATTTTTATTTAGTTTGCCAATTTTCATTGAATTTTTATTGAATAATTCGTTATGATGTGATAACAACAGTAGGTTGAGGAACAGAAAGCGAGGGAGGCCGGGGAGGGTTGGATTTTCGTTCCCCTCGCTCCCCTAAAATAGGGGCTAATATCGCTTGTACAACATTTTCTTCGCTGGCAATTATTGTTCCTCTTAAAACCCTTCCCTAATCAGTTGGACGTTAGCTAGATATTGAAATTTTGTGCAGATCCCCACCAAATCAAAAATAACAACAACGAAAAACAAAAAATAAAAAGTGGGTCGCTTAGATATCTCTTGTACAACATTTTCTTCATCGACAATCAATGACAATTACTGTTCCGCTTTAAAGGTAGTTCATCCTTTTTCACAAATTGCGAAAACTAATGCATCTTGGCATAACTTAACATGATCAACCTATACTGTCTATTCAATCTTACTGTTATAGGTTGCCTAGATCAGTAATATGAAACGAAAGTCTGACTACCAATCTAGACCAGCTCTCCATCAACATCGTTGATATTACAGCGCGTGCAGCACGGACCACACACAGCAATATATACACGGCGCATCAGCGTGCATTATTCTCTAACGGTCAACGGTTCGCACCGTACGGTATATTTTTCGAGGTTCGAAAAAATAGGAATGAATTTTGATAATCAATATAATGACAAACACACATTTTTTAGCTTAATCATGTTGTGGGAAGATATAGTCATTGATATATTACTATATCCTCTCAAAATATGTAATATTTTTGCCTGCAAAAGGATGACACTACCTTTAAACGCGGATCATTTCAAGAAAATGTTGGTGTGTAGCTGACCAGCTCCCCCCCCTCCCCGCCCCTCTCACAGAATAATCATTGGGGCTCAGATATACATCGCACGACATTTGTTTCCCGATAGCTGTTCTGCTGTTAACCTTTAGGCAAATCGAATTGAACAAAATTTCTTTGTTTCAAGATATAAATGAAATTTTTTGTGGGTAACTACCCCCGCCCCCCAATATATATAATATATATATATATATATATATATATATATATATATATATATATATATATATATATATATATATATATATATATGTAATATATATATTATATATATATATATATATATATATATATATTATATATATATATAAGGAAGGCGCGCTCAAATATTTCTTCTTGACATTTTCTTCACCAACAATCGTTCCGCTGTACCCATCCAGATGCCATTCAAATTTGTATGTAAATAACCACCCACCCCCCCCCAAAAAAAAAAAAAAAAAAAAAAGAAAGAAAGAAAAAAAATTAAAATAATAAAAAAAATGAATAAATAAAAAATAAATAAATAAATAAAATTAAAAAAAATTAAAAATAATAAAAAATAATAATAAAGGGGGCGGGTTTCAGGTATATGTTAGGGGCTCAGATAATGGTCATACATTTGTTTTTGAGACAGCTTTCCCGCTGTTAAACCCTCAGCAAATCAACTGAGAAAATGTTGGTGTACCCAGATACTACTTAATCATTGAAATTTGGGTGTGCAGCCCCCAACTCCCCCCCCAAAAAAAAGAAGATATATCGGTTTGGCTAAGATGACTGTTGTACAAATTTGCTTGATCGGCAATCGTTCCGAGAGTCAACATCTTGAAAATGTTGGGGTACGTACCATACATCATTGATTATTTGGTGTGCAGCCGCTCCCCCCCCCCCAAAAAAAAAATAGAAATAACAGTGGTGGCCAAAATATTAGAACACCTGAACCTACTCAAAGTCTATAGGATTATCAATGCATCAATCATTTGCCGAATCATATTAAAGATATATTTTGTGTACCATGAGCTTTCATGACTTTTAGCATAGGGTCTTACGTATATGTCGATACCAAATTTATATAGTTTTGACCATCTGATAATGCGCAGCTACTAGCATTAAAATTGTTGCGCAGTGCGCTTTTTCGTTTCCCCATAGACTTGTGTATTAAACATGTAATCAAAATGCAAAAAAGTAAAATGCCAAATACATATGCCCGATTGCTCAAAAAGTATTTGAGGTAGAAGTATGAAACTTAGCAGGCTTATTCATTCTAATATACCTCAAATACATTCAAAGTTTCAGCAAATTTTGTCAAATGGGGAGGGTGGATTCGCCCCCACCCTTGTTGGTGAGATGACCAAAACATATCAATTCTAGTTGTAAACTTAAGACAAAGTGAACGCGGCCATAGACATTTTGTATTTTGCACAGTTTTTTTCACTTTGTTTTCTTGATTATGGCGAGCAACAAATTTTTAAATAAATGTTCACTCTGATTAAGTAAGCTAAGATTCTGAATTTTTTAATATCAGGAATAACAAATTGGAAAGAAAAGAAAAAGTTCTGTCACTTGAGTCAATTCGAAAGCCAGGTCAGATCAAATTCCTGTACAATATGGCCAATTTTTGCTCTCAAAATAGCTCATACGCTGCATAATCATCTTCCTGGATAACGCATATAATTATATTACAGCTTACTGTTCAAGCAGTTTTTAAAAGCTTGAATTCTCAGCTTTCCAAAGATGGTACATTCATTTCGATTGGTTAAGAAAAAAGTCTGTCACTTTGAACATTATCACAATAGAATCTTTACTTGATGGGTCAATATTTCCGCATATCACATGCATATCGCATGTGGACGACGTCTTCGCAAGAGGTGACAAGATCACTATTTATATCAATAATCGTTTGGAACATTAATCTATGTGAAATAAAGATTCTGATTACAACTTCAGCACAATCGTGTTATAGGCTTGCCAGAATGTCTTTTTCCCAATCTGGTGCTGAAGCATCTACCTACGAAAACTATGATAAAAGTTCAATTATTTCTTTCATGTCCATGAGTAATTTGCTCAAACAGATCGACGGACATATACCATTTCACCACAGGGAAGTTTTCTTAGGCGAGTTTTTGTACGCTAAGTAATAATTGCATGCAGTTGTCAACTGTTTGCTTCCCGTCATCAGCGCGGGTTTAGTTGACATTTATGTGGAGCCGTATAATTTTCTGCGCCGCTCAGCTGTATTTCCACTAAACTCATGAATGCATTGTTGCGTTTCCCCTCCCCAAATAATGGACGCGTCTTTATGTTAAGATTTAATGCCATACGTTAGATTTAAATTTCACGTGGAGTAGAATTGATATGTAACCATGCCCATTGAAGTTTAAGACTATTTTTTTCATTTAATGAAGACACTCCTTGTAAATGTATATTTTTTATAAGGAAATTTCATGAGCAATTCAAATATGTTGAAACATTAAGGGTCATTGGAACAATGGACTTAAATAGGGGCACTGAATTAAAAATTTGGGGCCCATCAAAAATAATTAAAGAATCCCCAAATGAGATGTAACTACTTCACCCTGTGTTGTTATGAATGCCATTTTCGAAATCCTCAGGAAATTTCCTTTCAGAAAATATATACTTTTGTGGGGGAGAGGCTTAACATTTTTAACGTTATGACACTTTGATCCTGAAAGGGGCAAGATTTTTAAATGTTTCAATTGGTGGTGTAACATTAAAAAAGGGCTACTTGCATTGGGGGCGAGTTCGCAACGCATGGCTTTGTTATTTAGTTTTTAAAGCATAATGACGATATTCGGAGACATTCCAACCATTTTATAGGTATTTAAATGGTCAACTGAATTAAAATTATTAAAATCATTTAAATATGCTTGGTCTTCTAATAATTTTGGCCATAACTGTATATGAGCTCAGATATCTATTTTACGACATTGCTTCATCAACAATTGTTCTGCTCTAAATCCCTTCACGAATCGGTTGGAGAAAATATCGTACAAAAGGTATTTTAACCGCTAGCTCCCATAATTATGTATTTTCTGTTAGGGGGCTGCATGCCCCCCCCCCCCAAAAAAAAACACAACAACAAAACAATAATAATATTTGGGTGCATCGATATTTTCTCGACTCGATTTGCTGAGGCTTTACAGCAGAACTAATTGTAAGTGTAGAAAATGTCGTTCAACTGACACTAGCCCCAAAATTCTGCTTTATTTCATTTTTTCTGGGGGGGGGGGGTTGCATCATTATAATGATATGGGTAGGCCTAACACCAACATTTTCTCCAACCGATTAGGGAAGGGTTTTAAGCGGAACAATTGTCAGCGAAGAAAATTTGGGGAGCGAGGGGAACGGAACACCAGCCCTCCCCAGCCCCCCCCCTATCTGTTCCTCAACCTACTGTTGTTATCACATAATAACGAATTATTCAATAATCTTGAATTAAAAATTCAATGAAAAAAAAAAGAGTATTTAAATAAAAAAATTAAATAACTGGGTTGTGGTCAAACAGGGTCGAGACGCTTTTGTTTTAATAGGCTGATCGATTATAGGTGTGGACCCCTAAAGAAATATTAATGATTAAAAATAAGATCAAACAAACTAATATGTAGGCCTACAGCACGAAACAAGCTCAAACTGCACGTCAAGGCTGTCAACAGCGAATGTGCATGCAGCGGCCGCAGTCGGCTGGAGAAACCGTATACCGTAAACATATACTGTTCGAGTGGACGATTCGTGAATTGCAAGTGTGATCAATGCAGCTTATCTGTTATTTTAATGATGATAATAATAATAATAATAATAATAATACCGGTTTCTTATGAAGCGCTTTACCTGTAAAGACCAAAGCGCTTACAGTATTTTTTTTACACCGGTCATTGGATTCATTTAAGATAACAAATGAGTTCTATTTTCTCTGATACTTTCAGATATTGTTAATTGTAAATGTATGAAAGATATTAAATAAAATACACAAGGTTTCTGGATATTTAGCATTATTTTGCGAAGAAAGCAAATGCCTATCATAGCCGTGACATTTGCGGTAGCGACTGTAAATCGGATAATTACTACAATACGTAAATCGTATTTGCTACAATACCTAAATAATTATGACATGTCTCAAATCGATTTGGTACAATATCTAAATAATATCGTCACGTCATAATTGTATTTATTACATTACCTTAACTATTTGATGTAGTGAAATCAATATTATTATTTAACGTCATGACGTTAAATCGTTGGCCAGTAAATCGGAATTGCGTCGTGTCTCTATTCCAACGACGACATGACGTTAATATTTAGGTATTGTAGTAAATCGAATTGAGACACGTCGTAATTGTTTAGGTATTGTAGCAATTCCATTTACTACGTGACGTAATTCCGTGTTTTTGACGGTCTCATGCTTCCATAGAGATATAGTTCGCGTATTTTGAAAGAAGAAAACCCCCAACTAATTATTAATATCAACCTTCAATCTTAACCTCAACAATCCACTTTGATACAAAAAACAGTGAAACGAATTGATTAACAATGGTTTCAGCAAATTAATTTTGCTACCCTGAAAATTTCAACCATTGTTAAAAAGTGAACTTCAAAAACTTGCGTGCGCTTGATTTGCGTGCAAAATGAGAAAGTGCATGCGCAGACATGGGCACTATTATATTTTGCTACACAAAAGCCCGTCGTAAAAAACAAAAGTCGTAAAAAAAGTCGTAAAAACATCGTTCTTGTACATGATTTATTTTGGCTTCATTGATCATTGGAATATGGAGAATGGGATACTATTGATGAATCTTAAAATAATATCTTTTTTTTTCTTCATTTAAATTGAGGTCAAATTTTAGGTGCACAGACTTAGGCACTTCCTTCATGCCCATATTACCTTCACATGCAGGTAATATGGGCACTTTGGTGATGACGTCAACATTTGAATATTGCAGACAGGGGGATAGGTGATAATTGTTTTTCTTCACAATAAAAGTTAGAGCAGTAGTTATTGATTCATATTAAACAAAGATCAGACTGTGTGTCATTTTGTAATTTTATGCAAATTACGCAAATGAGCTTAGGGGGCCATATTACCTGCCTGTACCCTATGTTTAAGGTCACCAAAAGTCAACAGAAAAAAAACGTCATCACCACTTTTTTTTTTATTCAGTGGTTAATATAGAACAAGTTCATATGGATGATATCCAGCATTAACATGAGGTTGCCACGAACCCCCAAGGCCCCCCTCTACTCATTGATACAACATATTCCAACATAGATAATCCCTATAAAAGAGAAACAAGATCTCAGGTTGTTTGCACTGGTGTAGAGCTGGACGCATTTTTTATTGTTACTGGGGGGGGGGGGAGAAAAAAAATAAAGCGTGTCTACGCCCTTGGAAAAATTATACCCTCGAAGAAAAGTAAACTTTTACCTTGAAGTGAGCGTAGAGAGACGGACATGTGCAAATGAGACGAATCGTCATTGGTCATTTCCACATGCATTTCAGGAGATTGCAGAAGCCTCTTTACACCACCGTTAAACAGCCCGAACTCGTGGTAATATAATTTATAATTGGAAAATTTATATTCTGAATTATTACTTGGAGTAAATCCAGAACCTATGCGAAGAGTATCACTATTTCGAATGGTATTGTCTGTAAAGTACAAAAAGAACACCAGGTCGCTCGTGTCATTGTGTTCACTATTGGCATTAAATAGCCATAACGTAGTCATGGTAGCAGTAGTCCGGATCGGTGATGGGGGGATTTCTATCCAGTAGGTTTCATCAACCATGAGAGATATTTCTGTGAAAATGAAATCGGAAAAGTGTTGCGATTATCGTCAGTAAATATAGCCTATCACTGTCAATCATGCACATTCACTCGTGTTCAATATTGATTTTTCATTTATATTTTTAATTGATGAAAAATGATATCTTTAAACGAATCCATAAATACAAATTGCAACCTAGCTTTTCATAAGGAAAACAAAAATGAGTGGGGGAAGTAAATGAGGGTTTGCAGGGGGTAATGATTACCCTATGCAGCTGGCATATTTTTTTTTTTTAACTTTGGATGTAACCGAGGCCCGAAAAGGGAAAAGGACAACATACGATTATAGTTAGAATGGGCGAACATACACAGTATTCACAAAAATAAGGGAGGGTTCAAATAAAAATCTGGAATCATATGACTGGCGTTATTTTGGGAGATACCAATTCTTCTCACTAGACTTATATTGACCTCGTCTTCGAGTCGGGACAATATGAGACTAGTGTACGTTGGCGCAAAGTCGACCACAACCATTTAACGTAGGGTCGACAGAGAAAGACGGAACATAGAGCTCAGAGACATGCAGATGTAAAAATACAAATAACCGTTCAACCCAATTGCAAACTGCAGCTTGAAATTGTGAGCAGTGGTATTCTTTAATGGTCAGTCAAATTCGTTAATTTATGCACATTGACGAAATTAATTGCAGCTTTGACTTCACAAAAACGAAATTGAGAGCTCCATAACGAATATGAAAGAACAAAAGCGTTAATTTAAATGACCGACAGCTCAAATCAGCTATGCATCGTTTAAATTAAAGGAACGTCAACGAATTCGATTGCAAAAAGTTTAAAATTGACCGGGAAAACATATAATAACAAAATGTTCCACCTTTATGAGGAACACTGTAGTTCTTGATTTGTCATGATACCGAGAGACACTCCGCACAACCCTGTAACATATTTCTATTCCTTTTCGTATTAGGACAACTATCCAGGATAGGTGTATTTTGGCGCGAGTAGTTGTCCGGGGTAATTGTCTAGGAAGTATTTGTCCTAAAACATTTTGATATGCCTCACCACCGATAGAGGTGACAGAGCATAACAAGTATAAAATTTTCAGGATTAAATAGGTAGACAGTACATGTTAATTCTTATGTTAATTACCTTGTATTGTTGAAGCAGAAGTGGAATCTGAAAAAGGTGAAAGTGATAAAGTTGCAAATGTAGTTTCTTTCTGTGTCTTTCCTATTTTTATGTCAAATTTCGGACAAATTTATTCTTCGAATCCACAGCTTTATTCCATAGTGGAGTGACCATCAATGTGAAAAGCAATACAGCTCTTTAAATAATGTTGTTTTAGAAATATTGTTGAATTGAAATTCATTTTTTCCACATAAAAACAAGGTCGCAATTTTATTTATAATATATACAATAAAAAATACAGACAAAAATATACATATACGAAACACAAGAAATTATATGAAATGTATAAAGAAATACTCACAAATAATAACAGACATGACATATTAGGGCTATACCTGATAAGGAGGGCCGAATATCCTAAGATACCTTACACACCAATAAATAATACATCACCAAAAAAAAAGCAAAAAAAAAAAAAAAAAAAAA
>CALNVZ010000681.1:0-42904 GCA_940671915.1 Paracentrotus lividus
GTGGTATTTGTGCCAAAAAAACATAGGAAAATCCTGTGGTATTTTGTATGGTACCGTTGTGTGGTACCACACGATATTTTTGTAAGGGTATACAAAGATATTATCAAAGAAACTCATTTTTGAAAAAATGTGACTTAAGTACTTCTTCTACTAGACTCTTCAAATGCAATTTGATCATGTATAAACGTGCACCGGTCATAAAAATAATACAAAAACAGATATTCATATGATCTTTAAGTGTACAAAATGGAAAGAATACTTCTTTAGTGTTTTTCACATAGTATTTTATGGTGTTCATTCAACCGTGAATTGATTTAATTTTTTGGCAAAAGTTAAAAACACTCTTCCTCGACATGAATCCCATTATATTTGATCAATTTTCCCATGGCAAAGAAGTAAAAATCGCAGATTTGGTATTTTTGCTGCATGCTCACTCAACCGTGAAATTTTAGGCAAATTTCCTTTCCGTATGTTTGGAAGCACGTTTTGCGTACATTCGGATGCGTGCAATGTTTAAAATCTAAAAATTGGTCTGATATGATTGAATCAAAGTTGTGATTTTAGGCTTGCGAACTTCAAAAAATGACATTTTTGCATTCAACCATTGCTCACTGAAGCATGACAACATGATTCTTTCCTAAAATTCGCTCCCATGGTAGCTAATTAAATTCCCTACATGGACATATAATTAGATTTTTGTAACTCCTCCTATTTAAAAAATTATCGATATTTGAAATAGGGAACTTTCCTTTTGTGTTGTGTTTAGTAATTGCTCAAAATGTACATTTATTGCATAATACGTAATACATGTATATTCATTTTTCTGTACAATTTGCCATAGGTCACACACGTGACCCACTAAAATGTCACACACGTGACCCGACATCACGATATAAAATAATAGATAAAAAAAGAAAATTCAGAGATGACTCATATCCAGTGGTATTTTTTGGTTAGCAGGTCCATAATGCATATCTCACAGCAATAAGAACATTTCATCATTTTAAAACTCACAGGAATTTCAAAATGAAATTGAACTTTCAAAATCATGCCGTTCTGTGAAGTCACACACGTGACCCACTTCTTTTGACCTCTGACCTTGAACATACATATTGTAAATATCAAAACTATTTACAAATGATAGCCAACAAAATATATTAGCATGATATAAACATTAAATCAGTATATTTTCAAAATTGTTACAGTTATAGCCAATTAAAGTCAATATTTTGCATAATTTCGGTCACACACGTGACCAAGAATGGTCCTAAAGCGTATTCTGGGGGGGGGGGGGCTCAATAGAGAAATGTTAAATTTTAACAGCAGAAAGACTATTGCATCAATCATCTAGCATGAGCAAAGTTTGGTTATATATCATAAATTAGTGTATGGCTAGATTCACAATGCTGAGCACTAATCAAATACATATCCAAACCTGTCACATTGCATGCACAGCACACATGGGGCAGACATAACAATTTATTAAAATTAATCTAAATTGAGGTGTTTTCATTGCATACAGAAAATGGACCTTGAACGTCAAACCCAAACCCTCAAGAATAAACATGGAGCTTTTGTTCAAATATTATTTGTTTGATTATTATGATGAATATATGAAAACATAGACAGAGGGTTTTCAATTGAGCACGTATATCCAGGACAAAGTGCGAAATTGGTTAAACATTGCACTGTTTGAACATGGTATCAAACAATTAACAATAGTACTGATCATGCATTCACCATTCATGAGAGCTTTCAAGGTTTTAAATAGATTTGTATTGTATGACAATGCAGACATCAAGGATTTTATTTAATCATGTCTCGATAAATCATGATGTGGCATAAGCAAAATGGCAATGGCCATTAAAGATCATTGTTACATCCATATCTCGTTCAAAAGACTCACCAATAACGAATCAGATTTGTTTCAAATTTACTAGTAATTGCAAACCTTTGGGCCTCAGAAATACTTGGAGTGCTACATGTTGGAACAAGGGAGGGAACTTTACACATGAATCAATATCACGGTAACACCAGTCTTATGAAATCGCTCCCTATCCAGTCAAAGTATCTATTGTAGAATACACAAAATCCCCAATCAATGTATTTTATTAATTTTGCAACTCCAAAAGCAAAAAGATAAAGACTGTATAAATAAGACTTTAAAATAAATCATGATGACTGTCATCAATATATGCAGCCACCTTTTTGCGGAGTAAAACCTCAGAAATGTTCAAAAGATATGACAATTTTGAAGTATAGTTTTGAGTCAAAAAGAGCCCAAGCTTGTGATCCTAGTAGAATCTTGATCAGAGACAAAGTGGCAAACTCCATTATAACAGCAAAGCGAGGGGTGGCCGAGAGAGAGAGAGAGAGAACAAAGGGAACAAAAAGGGTAATGTTTAGAAATAATCTGAAAACATCTGTTCTAATCTTTGTGAGTCACATAAGTTAAATTTCTTATTTATTAATAATAGAGATATCTAACTGTACTGACAATTTTAGTAGTCTTATCTGGATTATGAAGATTTCACTTTAATTCTTTATGTTACCTTCTCAAAAATGGCTCAATTTCTTAGAAAGTCTTCGAAATAATGCCATATTTCTGTGTCTATTGCCCTCTCAACTGCTATGAAGTACCATGGCATGACTATTACCTTTTCATATTCATAGGTTCACTTCACAAATATTTTTTTATGACTTAAATTTCTGTATGTGGGGATGCGGGGACAGAGTAACGTTATGCATGTCATTATTTATGTTACTTTCCAATTGTATTGCATAATCTTCATTTTTAACCAATTCTAATCAAGATACATGAATGCCTTCATTTATGTATACTATTGATTTAAATCTTTATTTAGTTTCAAATTAATTTTGGGCATATTATTTTGATTGAGTATTTATGGAAATTTGTTGTTATTTGATGGATTTATCTGGAGCTCTGGATTTATCAGACAAACTGAGATTCTAACATGTATTACTCTCAGGAATTTTAACTGTAGTGCTTTTTTTTTTTTTTTTTGCTTAATTTAAATCTGGAGTTTAGGAGACTAATTTTGATTATTACAGAGAGTTCACAAGTCACAACTGAAAGACAGTGTGCCTCACTTGCATTAGTGTTATTAGAATGAAGAGTTACATGTAGTCAGAATATGCCATCTAGAGATAAAGAAAACATAGTTTGTTGATTATATCTGAAAAGTGTATGCTTCATTCTGTCTTGTGGGTACTAAAAAACAATAATATATATTTTTTTATATCTTGTGACGCTAATAATGATAGGTGAAATATATAATAATAATGGTAAATGTAACCATACTGTCAATAGTAATAATGATAACATTTCTCTGGGATTTACCATTTGTAAGCACTTTACAAAATGATGTACATGTGCCTATGATATGATGACATCATATTATAAAAACAACATGATACAACACAAGCAAAGAGTAATGAAAAGACAACATTAATGATGTACTCCTCAAGAATGGAGCTTAAGAGTAACAACATGTAATTAATGAATTATGTTAATTTGCTAATGTCTCATGTTATATTCAGGTGACAGGTGGAATAAGAGTAGAATAGAAGATAGACTAGTTTGTCAGGAACCAATTAAGCAGCTAGGACCTTCTAGGAAAGGTTCAACTATTAAAGGTAGTATCAGCCTTTTTCACAAATTGCGAAAACTAATGCAACTTGGCATAACTGTAGAATATGATCGACCTATACTGTTCTATTCAATCTTACTGTCATAGGTTGCCTAGATCAGTAATACGAAACGAAAATCTGACTACCAATCTTGACCAGCTCTCCATCAACATCGTTGATATTACAGCGCGTGCGCACGGACCGCACACAGCAATATACGCACGGCGCATCAGCGTGCATTATTTTTCTGCGCTAACGGTCAGCGGTTCGCACCGTACGGTATATTTTCGAGGTTCGAAAAAAAGGAATGAATTTGATAATCGCAATATAATGACAAACATACACATTTGAGCTTAATCATGTTGTGGGATGATATAGTCATTGGTATACTACTATATCCTCTCAAAAACTAGAAATTTAATATTTTTGCCTGCAAAAAGCTGACACTACCTTTAAAGTGCCTATCACATTTCAAGGGTTGAAAACAGGCGTTCAGGAGGTGAGTCTGAGACAAATATTATTAGATCCTGAGATGATTGATGGTGATTCTGAGGAGGAGAGGGAAAATGATGATGATGGTGATGATGGTGATGATGATGAGGAGAGGACGATGATAATGATGGTGGTGTGATGATGATGATAATGGTGATGATGAGGAGGAGAAGGACGATGATGATGGTGATGATGATGGTGATGATGATGGTTGATGATGATGATGATGATGTGTGATGACGAAGATGATGATGGTGATGATGAGGAGGAGGAGAAGGACGATGATGATGTGATGATGATGATGATGATGTTGATGGTAATAATGATGATGATGATGATGATGGTAATTGTGATGGTGATGATGATTGATGATTATGATTATGATGATGAGGAGGAGATTAATACAGTTGGAGCGGACGGGTGCAATTAACTCACTGATAAGAGCCTAAATGATTTGAATATTCAACCGTCACAGAGGCACTCACGAACCGATGCTCATTTTTTCACCCAAAATTCTCCCTCGCGTATCTCCAGTATCTGATGACGGAATTCGCCCAAACTTTCAGTGAATATCCCAAACAAGCACATTGATACACTTGCGAAAAATCTTTGAAAACGATGGTATATTTATCATTTTATTGAACATTTCAGTTTCGTCTGCTCCGAAAAGTGGCTTCGTATTATTTCCAGACAAAATCGGTGCACCCAATACATATTCATGACACTCAATATGCATATTCATGAGACTTTGATACAGCTTCTCACGAAGTTTTCGCTGGGCCGAAGACCTACTTTTCGAGATACAATGAAAAATATATGGGGTATTTTTGGAAAATAAAAATTGTAGAAGCAGCAAATCGCCGAAGAAACATGACGTCATTTTCCAAATTGACATTTACGCATGCGCATTCGCATCAAAACACTCCTGACTCATGATGCTGCCTGCGAAATCTTCGCGAGTATTGATCGAGGAAATCTTCGAAGAATCTCAACAAAAAAAAGGTACGGTAGTGCGTAAAGACTTGATTTTCTTGAGTATATCTTATAGTTTTATCCCCCCCCCCCCCCCAATATAAAGACATAGATTTAGACATTTTAACTCCAAAGTCTTGATAATTTGAAAATATTTCCCCGCTGTCGAGCTGTCGTCGTCGGCTGCTGTTGTGCTGTGGATCGGCTCTGCTACAGTGCAGTACAGTGCAGTGCACACTGGAGCACTTGTCGAACGCAAACTTGCTTCGTTCGTGATCGTGCGTCTGCTTATTAAAATCGTCTTGGAAGTTATTAAAAACTGTTTGTATTAATGATTATATTAAAAATAGAACATTTTATATCTGTCTGCAGCTGTCCAGATCATCAGTCTGATTTTCTGGGTTCTTTTCAATCCACGATTAGATATTTGCAAAAAATACGGTCACATATTTATGACAAATTGACAATGACACTCCAGCTTGCTGACGACACAGTGATTGATTTGTTTCGATTTTGAAGAACCATTTTTTTTTTTATAGAAGGGAAAAGGGTCAACTTCTAGCTAGTGATTGTTTTCAAAATATATGTAAATGTGGCTCAAGTTTTAATTTTATTTAGGGGCCTATACATCGACCATTCAAACATAATAATTATTTTCATATTAGGCTTATTTCATTCTTATTTTGTCTGATTTCATAGTATTTGTTGCTGATAATGATTAACTGAAATTCATCAATCTTTTTATTTTCAGTTCCTCTGGGCCAGTGCGGAAAAATTTTCTCTCCCCCTACCCTAGTCTGCCCAACTTCAGCGTGAAAAAACCTACCTGCCTGTTACGTGCCAACGGCGACTCCGCCTACCTTTGTCTGCCCGATATGTCAGACCGATTAATTGGTGAACTTATCCGGTGGGTTACAATGTTACTTCGCCTAGATCTACCCTAATTCTGCCCAATGATGTTGAACTTGAAGTGATCAATGAATTTTGCAGTACCAACGTGACTCAGCTCCGCCTACCTTCGTCTGCCCACCTGAGTTTGACCAATGATGTCATACGCAATACGTGCCAACGTGCCTCTTCACCCCCCCCCCAAAAAAAAAAATAATAATAATATAAAATAAATAAATAAAATGATTGAGGCATAGGCCTACATAGAGAGACAATAATTTGATCTAATGGAAAATCAATTTACGAACTCCTTTTTTTTTATTCTTGATTTTCCACTACAAAAGAATGTCATCACCTTTACTGTCAAGACTAGTATATGTAGACTACATGTGAAGCTTTTTTTTTTTTTTTTTTTGAGGGTGGGGGGCAAGGTGAGTTGTCTTCTTTATACAAGCGAGAATGGAAGCATGTAGTTAAGTAGGCCTACAGGGAGTTAACTAATAAGAGTAGCCTATAGAGAAGCACTCAGATTGCCGGTTAAATTCAAATGTGACACATGCATGTAACAATAGAAACTTGCTTGAATTATTCAGAATTTCTTTTAATATTTATGCGTTTGAATTTATTTTGTTTATCAAGAAATTTCTTGCATAGTATTATAATGTGCCGAGTACCTGTGATATGTTAATGAATCTTTTATTTTGGGTTTTCATATAATAAATAATAACATTTTATGGCAATCACCTGCTTCTACAACCCTAAAAGAATGGTGGCTTAAAATCAAATTGTTTCATTATACAAAATTTTGTGTTGAGGAACAGAGAATAAAAGATCTACAGAATGAAAAGCATGCCTTTAAATCTTTTTTACAGTCCAGTATTAATGTTAACATTATCTTGAGCAGTGTAAGTGCAGAAAAGTTTGGTGTTTTATATCATTGATTATACCAGCACGACGCTTTCCTTATGAAAAGTGAAAGGAATATGACATTTTTTTGTATTATTAAATTGTTTTGTGCTGCTCAATTCTATTATGACTTGATTGTTGTAGGTCCTATTGATAAGATAATGATAAGAGATATGGTGACGTGTATAATTGGATTATGATGATTTGATGGTGTGAGAGGATTTTTTTTTTTTTTGTGCCTACCGGTAATTGTTCAAAGCAGACAGAAGGCAAGATCCATGTTCTGAAAATGTTGCTCAATTTTCACCCCCCCCAAAAAAAACTACACCAACAACCACGATGTACACCACAAGTCCCAACATAGATGTAGTGATAATGATGATGATGATGATGGTGATGGTGATTATGATGATGGTGAACAGATGAAAGTAATGTTGATGGTGATGATGACAGTGATGATGGTGAACTGCTGAAGGTAATGATGGTGATGATGGTGAACTGATAAAGGTGATGATGGTGACGATGATGAGGATGATGAACTGATGAAGATAATGGTGACGATGATGATGGTAATCTTATGAAGGTAATAATGGTGATGATGATGATGATGATGGTAATCTGATGAAGGTAATGATGACGATGACGGTGATAATGACAGTGGTGATGATGGTTATTCATAGAAATATAGATTTTTTTTTAAATAAAAAAAAGTCTAGTAGTGTTAATGGCAGGTTTGCATGCATCTGCTGGTACGGACCTCCTCCCCCCCCCCCCTCCCCCAAAAAATAAAATAAAAAATAAATAAAAATAAATATATGAGTAATCAGAATAATATAATAATGAAAGAAAAGAAATAAATTAACCACCTAAATTAATTGATAAGAATAAAATTATTTAAAATTATAATTAATATAATAATAATAATGACAGAAAATAATAAGTAATACCCCTAAGAGATGGAAGACTAATAAGTATATTTTATTATGCCTACTGAATCTTTTTCATATTAATATATTATAATTATTATCAAAAGGTTTCAATTAATTTTTTTCACGATCAAATAAATTGTTTTTGTCATAATCGGAGTTAATTGCACCCGGCCGCTCCAACTGACTTACATTCATTTATCTTGCCGTTTTGTTTTGTTTTGGACGTCAGTGAAGACACCTTCACTGTTGTTTTGGTGTTTTTTTTCCGTCAAACACGAGAGAAAACGTTACAGACGAAACTGGAATAACACATATTCACTCACAAAAAAACGACGGTTAGAAACTAGTATTTCGTATAATTAAGATTTATTTTCATACATATACACTTTTTTGCAAATTTTTAAAGATTTTTGATGTATAGGACGGTGGCGCGGCAAACATTGCGATGCAACAGAGTCACGTCGACCGCCACTGCATGCATGCAGCGAGCGGGTGGGCACGCGGGTATACAGTTGGAGCGGCCGGGTGTAGGTGGCGGTGAAACCGAATTTCGAGACTTGACTCGTTATTCCAGCAGTCCTAGAAATGAGTTGTATTGGATTATTTCCAGACATATCCGGAGGTCTGGGTTTTAGAAAATGATATTTCACAGGAAGTTTCCTTAATATATGCTTACTAACATACTTAAATATCTTTGTTGTTTACAGATTAGAAATGTGAAATTTTAACGATTTTTTCGAGCTTGAAAAATTATTTTCGAGTACAAAGACTTAGGTCATTTTTTACATCTTTACCATCACTATTTCGGAAAAGATTATGATTTTCCGTGAGAGTGACCTTTTGAGATTCAAAATGTAAAGATCGTTCAGATTCATAAATAAAGGACAAAGTTAGAGCAGTTTTGCGACGGCACCTTTCTAGCGGTTTCATGGGGACAAGATGTTTATTCTAGGGAAACTCAAGGTCGCCACAAAACAGAATCGGGAGTTAATTGCACCCGGCCGCCTCCAACTGAATAATGATGGTGCTGGTGCTGGTGCTGGTGATGATGATGATGATGATTGAGCTTCTTCCTAGTCAAAAAGATCAATCATCTACCAGTCTACATCCTAAAGAGGAACATACATTTGTCTTCCAAGTCACATGGGACTGCTTCTGCCTTCTAATAGGCCAGAAGAGGTAAGAACTCACAATGATTGTAGGGTTATGTTCAGATCTATCAATCATCTACCAGAATATATGAAGAGCTTGGTTCCAAAAGGGACTAAATCCATATTTGACCAAGGGATTTAAATGCCCAAAATCGCATTCCAAAAAAAAATTTGGAAAAAATATTTTGATGTTTCAAATTTCTGTTTCATTCCAAAAGGGACTAAATCCAGTCTGTGGATTCTAAATATCTAACTTTAACAATGTTCCCTTCGGATATATATTCTGATTTTTGCACACAGGCTGTTAGATATTGATCTTAGATCTTGAAAGAAAATTTGAATAATTTTGATTGATTTTTAAGAATTTATAAATATTCTTGGATTTAGTCCCTTTTGGCATGAAATATTTGAACTGACTGAAAATCAAATTTTGGCGAAAAAAAAAATTTCTTCAAACTTTATAACTTTTAGTTTTTATTTTATTCATACACGTTCAGAATAACATTTAAACACATTTTTAGCTGACCAAAAACTTCAAGTAGGCAAAATAATTGGGAAATAGACGATTTACGGGAGTTTCATTCCAAAAGGGACTAAATCCATAGAAATTGAAATTTCAAAAATTCATAAAAATAAAAATTTATAGCTAGATTTTTTTCATTGTTATTAAAATGGTCTAAGGCAATTGTTACTAGCATGTGTACCAAATTAAGAATATGTTCACGGTAAAGTGATAAATAAAAAATCAGTGATTTACTCGAAATCTCCAAAAGTGGATTTAGTCCCTTTTGGAAACAAACTCTTCATATCCTTAACTGGAACATATTTCATCTATTATTAAGAAGAAAATGTGTAACGATAGAAAGGATAGTGTGTCTAAAGTGATCCTCAATTTTTAAATTTGTGTATGAAATGATATATGAAACATAAATTTTTTTGTATTATTTTTAATCTTACTTTAGGTTGCTTTTAAAGATGCTTTACAAGTTCCTTTTTAAAACAAAATGATTGAACATAAAAACAATGATGCACCTTTTTTTTCTTTTCTACCTCTCAATACAGTATGTAACAAATTGTTTTGTTTTTTATACATGTACTGACCCTTTTCACATTATTAATTTTACCTATTATTTAGCCTGTACAGTTTCCCCTCTTCCTGGTAATTGAGTGGAACACCCCTTCTATGGCAATGGAACAGTCTATTCAATCCCATTATCACCTGCCAACAGTCACAATGGATTTCCCAGCATTCATTGTTCTCGCCCAATGCCAGTCGCCCGTCACTTCAGGTCAAAGGTCAGTATTACAATGTTATTAGGGTTAGGGTCACGATGGATTTCACAGCATTCATTTTTATTGCCCAGTGCCAATCACTTCAGGTCAAAGGTCGGTAGTTCAATATCAATAGGGTTTGGGTCACGACGGATTTCACAGCATCATTCATATAATAGGGTTTAGTCTTGCAAATATCATTAATCTTTAATGCAAATACACAATAGCAAGTCTCAACATAGCTATGACCCACTTTAAGCATGTGTGATAATGTCCTAGGCAAGCACAGAAAACTCGAACATTCACTTCATCAAACTATTGCAGTTTGTAGGTGTCAGAATAGGGTTTTATTTTAGTTTAGGGTACGGTAGTGTATGGAATTTACAGCAGAGCAGTTGCCGCTGGAATCAGCGCATCATAACTTAGTTTTCCTTATATAGACTAGAGCCATTTAGGCAAAATGTGACTTTTAGAAGCATTTTTAGGTAAAAGTTGGGAACCAGTCTATTTCACATAATTCAAGTGTGCTGAATCTGATAAGACCGGTTCCCAAGCCGATTTCTCACGTTTTCACCACCTAATTTGCATAAACAAAATTGCCGCCAATTTGAACATTTTTGAGCTTATGTCTCTATTCCTCCCTGGTTGTGTCCATTTTTTACCCTCGTAACGGCCGGAATATTTTGCAGTCACAGTGGTTATTATGTAAACTTGCTAAACTGAGCATTACAACTTAATAAATAATCAATTATATGTTTATAAATTCGTTAATTATGCAAATTTAGGCATGTTTGCGACCTTATATGCTACAATGGGGCTATAACTTCCAAGAGTTTGTCAACCTTTAGGTAAAAGTTGGAAACTGGTCTATTTCACATAATTCAAGTGTGCTGAGTCTGATAAGTCAGGTCAGTCTTCCTAACATAAAAATTAAAAGTGTTTGGGCAGAGCTCTGCCCAATCTTGGAAAGACTTGCTACCGATAACATGTAGCTCGGTACTACCTGTCGCATGGTTACTGAGGAGTGGCGACCCAGTTTTTCTACTAGCCAAAAGACAAGAATTAAATCACAACAATACAGCACCAGGGTTCAAGCTCCTGCTTCAAATCCAAACCCTGATTTGCCCATGTCGGAACACTCTAACGTCAATGACGGGTTGACCCTAAAGCCTCCGGGACGGACCAACCTTGATAATAGTGACAAAGTCAAGGTGGATTCTTTTATTAAAAGAAAGAAACCTGTAATATTGAGTAGTTTTAATACCTTAACTTTAAGATCAAGTGGCAAGAGGGTTGAACTAGCTCATGAAGCTCAATATTTAGGCATTGTTGTTATTTGTCTCCAAGAGCATTGGATAGATCATACTGAACCAATTGTACAACAGAAATTTGCAAATGGGTATACTTTGATTACTTGCTCTGCCTGGAAGAATTCCATAAATGCATCTTCTGGTGGTGTTGGTTTTCTAATCTCACCATCTGCTCTGAAAGCATGTCTTAAAATTCGAAAGCATGGTAATCGTATAATTGAAATCACTTTGAACGGCAATCCAGCAACCACCATACTTTCCTGTTACAGCCCACATAACAAGTATTCCGAAGAGGAAGTTGCTCAATTCTATAATGAACTCTCTTCTGCTATATTCTCTTTGCCTGCACATAATCTGGTGATGATAGGTGGAGATTTTAATGCACAACTTGGTCCCGAAGATGTTCACTGCACTATTTCTTCAAAAACCAATAGAAATGGCATGCTCCTCAAAGATTTTATGGAGCAACACAATATGCTTGCTACTAATAATAGATTCCAACACCGAAATTGTAGGCTATGGACCCACAAGCGACCAAATGGTCACCTTGCTCAAATTGATTTTATCCTTGTCAGAAGGAAGTGGGTCAATTCAGTTAAGAATAGTAGAGCATATCGGTCTTTTGAAGGGATTGGGTCTGATCATCGAATTGTATCATGTAAATGTCAAATAAGCTATCGAAAGTGTAAAACTCAATCTAAAGACCCCATGAAGAGTATTGATTGGGCTCATGCAAATCAAAATGATCAGTTGAAAGATCAATACACTGTTGCTGTATATAATAGGTTTTTTTTAGACATCGGAAGCATACAATAAACTCATTGATGCTAATAAAGAGATCGCACTCCAAATTCTCCCAAAGAAAAGTAAGAAAATGAGTGATGTCTGAACGATGAAAATGTAGCTCGCACTAGGGATATATTAAAGAAGGCTTCAACTAAATATCACGCAAGGCCTACTCGAAATAGTAAAAAGAATCTTGAAACTGCTAAAAAGGCACATGATGAGGCCTATACAATGGCCCTTGAAAACAAAATTAAAGACAAAACTGAAGAGTTTGAAAGTCTTCACGTTGATACGAAACATGCAGCAGCTTGGTATCTCCTGAAAGATATAACAAATAAGAAATCTTTTCCAGTTACAATGATTAAAGGTAACACTTCTGAAGAAAGAAAGGGTTATTGGCTAAAGCACTTCAGGGACCTTCTGGGCTCACCAGTTTATAACAGTGATACAGAAGCCACCTTTTTCAACCACAAAGTTAGTGATCTCCTCCCTATTAAAACAGGGCCTTTTTCTATGGCAGAGCTTCTTTGTGTTCTGAAAAAGGTGCAAGTTTCAAAGTCATGAGGCCCAGATAACATTCCTGCTGTTATATGGAAGAGTCCTTTATTTCACGAAACTCTTCTCAAATTCTGCAATGAAACTCTAATTGGTAATAAACCCAAAGCTTTCTCTTTGTCATCCATTATACCCATTCCTAAGAAAGGGGATCTTTCATCACCATCAAACTATAGAGGTATAACATTATCACCAATTGCAGCTAAGATATATAATTCAATGCTTCTTAATCGTTTGATTCCATATGTTGATCCAATATTAAGGAACAACCAAAATGGTTTCAGAAAAGGAAGATCCACTTCCTCCCATATTCTCTCAATAAGGCGAATCATTGAAGAACTAAAAATATCTAGGGAACAAGGTACTATCATCTTCCTTGATTTCACAAAGGCGTTTGATAACGTTAACCGTTGTAATATGTTTAGAATTCTTTCAAATTATGGAATCCCAAATAAAGTAATACAAGCAATCGATGTAATGTATTCAGATCCACTCTCCTTTGTTCAAAGTGTAGATGGACCTACCGAACAGTTTGTGACAACTTCTGGAATTCTTCAGGGTGACACTTTGGCACCATATCTATTTGTAATTGTAGTAGATTACATTCTAAGATATTCACTAGATTCTGTACGAACAAAAGGCATGGACATCAAACCTATGTCTACAAGTAGGGACCAACACAAATATTTAACTGATTTAGATTATGTGGTGATTGGTGATATCTCATGTTTAATCATAATATGTCATAGTCTTTGCGATGAGAAGACTTGAGCAAAGACTACTTATTCAGGTCATGTTAATGTAATGTTTACAAACAGTCTAGTGCCATGAACTGTAGTGACCTCGTGATGATAGTTATATGAGTCAGGTCACTTTCATGGAATAATAATGTACTGTGTGAGGATACAGTAATACCTCACTTGTTATAACATCTCAAGTCACAGCAAGACGCATTATTAAATGTGCTCTAGACATAAACCTTAAATGTCCATCCAGCCTCTATTTGTGATCTGTACTGATGTCATATCCATTACACCCACATACTACTCGTTTATATGGTGTCAGATCGGGATTTATTTTTTAATATTTTTTAATGGAATATCAGCGAAAATGGAGGTTTTATTTGACTTGGAGAGGATCAGAAGTCACAGTGTTGGATTGAAACCGAGCTGGAAGAGTCTGATGTACTACCAGGATGGACAAGCCGAAAAACTCAGGCCAGATTCGTTTCGTAATATCATAATTATGATTTTGAGAGAATGCTGTAAGAGTAAAGAGCTATATTATAGCCAGTATGTCTAGAATTTGTATGACTGTGTGTAGGAGCTCTGTGCCCTAGATTTCTAGAAATGAAAAGGGTAGAGTAGGCAGAACAGTGCATACAAAGTATTACTCAGTGAAGTGTTTAAATAATTAAGCTAAATGTATAAGGTCTGCATTTAAGAAAAAGCTAATTATTAACATTGTTCATGTGAGTAAGAGTCGTGTTTAAACAATTGAGCAAAATGTTGTTTGGAAACATTTATTAGAAGCCTTTTGTTAACACAGATTGCTCAGCTTAGTCAGCTACGTCAAGTTGAGAGAGAGAAAATGCTACATAATATTGTTGAAGGTTGAAAAGAAACCCAGAGTAATAAGGTTGAAAAGAGACCAAAAAATGAAACTAAAAGGTTGAAAAGACACCAAAAAGTAAAGGATTTCAAGGTTGAAAAGACACCAAAACACTAATAGGTTGAAAAGACACCAAAACTTGACAAAGGTTGAAAAGACACCAAGTCGTATAGCTATAGGTTGAAAAGATACCAGGAAATATAGCTAAAGGTTGAAAAGAAACCAAGGAAATAGCTAAAGGTTGAAAAGATACCAAAATATTGCTATTATTGAAAGCTGAAAAAATAGCTTATCGTTGAAAGAAACGAATAAAAAAGATAGTTCATCGTTTCAAGCACGTTAGAAGGAGCTATAAGGTTGAAAAGATACCAATATGATAGCTAAAATAGAAGTTATGTTAAAAATTGTTAGTCGTTGAATTAAAACGATAGAATCAGCTCATCGTTGAAAAGACACGAAATAAAGAGCCAATGGTTGAAAAGATACCAAAATAATAGAGTGAAACGGCAAAGTAGCCAAGTTAGTGAAATCTAAGAGATTTGTAGTTAGAAATCCACAAAGTTATAATAAGTGGAAATTTTAGTATTTTAGGTAAATTTGGAAAAGTTTACAAATTTGAGAGTTATTGAACTCCAGTCTTCACTAGTAAAGTAATGTGAAGGAAAAGTAGATCACTAAGGAAGTGTAGTAGAGATAAATCCAAGAAAGGATAGATACAAGCTTTGAAAAGAAAGGCAACAAATTCCGAGAGGGTAAAAGTCTACCCCAGAAGAAAGGAAAAATAGAGATACAAATAGAACTTGCAACTAGAAAAGTTGAGTTTATTTTTGGATGATTGAAAAGAAATTCGGTCATCGCCCCCTTAACATGCGTTAACTGGTAACCTTTAACCTATGCCGGAGTGACCTAGGTTAACAACCGAAAGTCTGAGAGATGTACTTCGAGGACTGGTAAGATGGCATGTTAAAGTGGTTCAGGCAATGCCAGTGCCCGTGATGTCGAAAGAGGCGATTCTTTTGGATAGAAAAGAAACCTCAAAATTGTTTAAAGTGAAAAACTAGAACAAAATTGTTAAGTTAAGTATGAAAATTTAAAACTCAGTTGCTAAGGTAGTAAACGAATTGCAGCTTGGAGTTTGTATTTAAAAGAAAGATCTTTCTTGTTAAGGCTGGTAAGTCACGATGTGATAGATTAATGCTGATGTTGTGGTAAAAGAAACAAATCAGAGTAGAATTTGATAATAGTTAAGAAATATTATCTTGAAAAGTGAGAAACGAAGTAAAACAAATCACACTAGTTGTTAGGCACCACATGGAAATGGGTAGCCAGAAAATATGTCAAAACAAAAGAGTTTTAGACAAAATAATATGCCCAGTAGCAGTCAGAAAAGCACTGGAGCATAGTAGAAAAACAATGTCTGGAAAAGAAGGCATTAGTAATCTTTAAAAAGAGAAGGAAAGGAGAAGTAATAGTTTGAGCAAAATGTCAAACATGCTCAATAATAGATTATCACTAGTAAGCTGATCCAAGATGAGGACAAGCTGAGAGACTACAGCTCAACGATGTGATGACTACAATATGACTACAAGTTGGAAGCGCGAAGCTACAGAACTAATTTTATAAACTGATAGCAGGACCTTCGAGCTTCGAATCAGATGAACTTGTAAATACGAAGAATGACTTTCGCGATTTGTAAATAGAAACCAGAGCGGAATAAACAAGGGACCTTTCGCTCTGAGCTTTTGTAGGATAGAGTTAGTTAAACATAATTGGACTCTTAAAGTAGCCTATAGTGCATGTGAAACTTCAATATAACTAGAAGAAATTGGAAATACCTACAAATTACAAAGTCAGCGAAACACCGGATTTATTAGATGCAGATATCATCAAGAACAAGGACTCAGTTTAAAATGAAACACTGGACTCAGTTGAATGAAAATACAAGATGTGACTGCATGCATAATAGCAAAATTTATAAATGTTAGAATATGCATGCTCATCAACAGTTACAGATAAAAATGATGTCATCTTTCTTTAAAGAAAGGGAGGTGTGGTGATTGGTGATATCTCATGTTTAATCATAATATGTCATAGTCTTTGCGATGAGAAGACTTGAGCAAAGATTACTTATTCAGGTCATGTTAAAGGGGAAGTTCACCCTGGAATTTTATTGGTCTTAAAAAATGAAGAAAAATAATAGAAAATTACTAGTGAAAGTTTGAAGAAAATCGACCAAAAAATGGCGAAGTTATGAATATTTAAAATTTTGATTCTGTGACGTCACGTGCGAGCAGCTCTCCCATTGGTTGTGTATGTAAATTCCATAAATTTGTCTTTTTGTCATGGTTCTTGATAAAGGAATGGGTCAATTTGATATAGTCATGTATGTGGACATATGTTTTATGGTATATCGACCGCACAGGTGACATAACTATTTTCTTCTGAAAAAAATGACATTTTATGGAATTTACACTACATAACACATAGGAGATCTGCTCGCATGTGACGTCACAGAATCAAAACTTTGAATATTTCATAACTTCATCATATTTCGGTCGATTTTCCCCAAACCTTCACTCATATTTACTTTTATTTTTCTGTATTTTTAAAGACCAATAAAATTCCAGGGTGAACTTCCCTTTAATGTAATGTTTACAAACAGTCTAGTGCCATGAACTGTAGTGACCTCGTGATTGATATTATATGAGCCAGGTCACTTTCATGGAATAATAATGTACTGTGTGAGGATACAGTTTAACCTCACTTGTTATAACATCTCAAGTCACAGCAAGACGCATTATTAATGTCTCTAGACATAAACCTTAAATGTCCATCCAGCCTCTATTTGTGATCTGTACTGATGTCATATCCATTACACCCACATACTACTCGTTTATAGATTATGCTGATGATATAACATTGACTACTGCTCTTTTGAAGGATGCACAAGAACTGCTTCTTGCAGTAGAGGATGCATCTGCAAACTTTGGCCTCTACTTGAATTCCCAAAAGACCGAGTATATGACATTTAATGAAGCTCATGATCATGCATCACTACAGACAAGGAAAGGGGTCAAGCTTAAAGAAGTGGATGATTTTAAGTACTTAGGCTCGTACATATGCGACTCGAGAAAAGATTTTCTATCAAGAAAAGCTCTTGCATGGAATGCTTGTAATAAACTGCATTTGATTTGGGAATCAAATATCTCTCTGTCAATAAAGCTCTCCCTGTTTAGAGCATGTGTAGAAAGTATCCTTTTGTATGGCTCAGAAACATGGACAATCAAGAAGTCCTTAAAAGACAGACTAGATGGCACATATACTCGACTTTTAATGAGGGTACAAAATATTAGTTGGAGAGAACACAAAACAAAAGATGAAATTTATGGAGATCTTCCACCTATCTCCACCACAGTAATTAAACGTAGTGTGAGATTTGCTGGTCACTGTTTCCGTAGTGAGAAGGAAGTTATTCGCCGACAAAGTAGCGCGTCACTTCCTGCATGGGTCAATTAGCTTTCCCTGACGATGGTTCACGCACTTTCATTAGCAACCAATAATACATGCAGTAAACATATGACACGAAACACCGATTTTTTTTTTTTTTTAGACGGAAATTTCTAGTATTTCTTGCAGCTTGAGTGCAGGTTCGATCTTAATACCTCTTCAACTGGAAAATGCAGCTATACATGTAATTACTTTCTCCTTTGCAATGACAAATATGATTTGATATATGTCATACCCCCATTTGAATACCTACAGGTTGGAAGAGGTGGTAAGCTGATGTGAATTCCTTGGTGGCAAACCTAATCTTGAAGTCCTGAAAGTAGCAATTCAGGAAATCGCTATTAGTTTGTCCGGAATGTAGAAAAAGTCCATGGTAAACCAAATCATCGAGTGCAGCAATGACCATATGCATGAGCAAAGAGCAAATTTTTTTTAGCCACAGGGGTAGAGTTCAATCTGTTTTTTGGGTCAATTATTATTCATGTATATATATTTTTTGATTGTTTGTTTGTTTTTGTTTTTTGTTTTTGCTGGGGGGAGAGGGGCAGGCCTGTCAACCCTCTTGATCCGTGCCTGGCATTATTCGAATAATGTCCAAGTAACTAATTTGTTATTGTTAATATTGAATTGAATGATTCACATTTCTGTGTTATTAAACAAATCATAATGAATTAACTCTTTCCTTTAGATTACAAACTGACGAGATTCAAAAAGGATCTGCTATCATATAAACGGTTTGATGTAGACTTTGATGGCAAGCAGAAAAATGCCCCCCCCCCCCCCCAAGGGAGAGTCCTTGCCCCTCTGCTCTTCAACATGTACACTAATGACCAACCAGTACACCCCGATGTAAAGAGTTTCTTGTATGTTGATGACCTCTGCACTCCCTCACATGAAAATTTCTATGAAGAAGTCAAAATTACTCGTTAATATGCTGCAAATCCCTTTGCTAGTGAATTCTGAAAACAGTCAAATAATTTTATTTCACCTCTAGGACACAGGTGCCCAACGACAATTGAGGATCAGATAATACGGAAATCTGCATTAACTGCTCAAACATGTCCCTGCGCTGATCTACCTGAATAATTGGCATTAGATTGTCCCCAAGACAAAGCAAAATTAGGATCCAGGAATAACATTCTAAAGACGCTGGCTGACACCTAATGGGGATAACCCCTCCATATCCTCTGTATAATTATAATCTTGCCAATTAGAGACTGAAATCAAGACATAGTTTACTCCCTTGTTAGCTCTGCACACAATCGAAGACCATCTCTGTGGACCAGCCACCTCAAATAAATGCCATACAAATGTCCAGAAGAATCTCTTTCATCGGATTCTGATGAGCCATACCACACCTGGTCATGCTCAGGCACCGTTGGCACAGGACAGTGTAAGGTCCTAACGGTAAAATGGTGATACAGTGAAGATGGGACAAAATTAGTGTGAGTGTGGGAAAGAGCAAACCAAAGAACACCTTCTGGTATGCGCCCACGTGATGGAACTATGAAAGAGTTTCACCCAAGAGCACAATCATGTAATAAACACCGCTCAGTTTTATTCAAATTTAAAGCGAAATTATTGTTGTGGTCTCAAGGTTGAATTGTGGAAGGAACTGTCTCTTAGTGATAGGGAAAGGTTGATAACAATTCGACATTTGAAGAGCAATCCTTTGTACTGGAAAATTCTACTACAATATTCTAAATATCATGAAAATAATTTGAAAGCTCATGATAATTTGTTCATCTTTCCCACTACACTATATTCTCTTTAAGGTAGTTACATGAATGGCAGAAGAAGTAGGCTCAATGGTCAGATGGTTAACACTTTGTGAGGGTGTGTATGTATGTGGGTGTGTGTGGTGGGTAGGTGTGGTGTGAGCGTGTGTGCATGTGTTTCCGTGCTGCACAAATGTTAGCTTTAGTCTGTATGTGTGTGAGGGTTGTGTGTGTGTGTGTGTGTGTGTGTGTGTGTTTTTTTTTTGAGGGTGTGGGTGTAAGTGAGCTTGTTCTTGTATTTATTCACCAGGGGCCGTATTCATAAAATCCTCATAAGCCTAGTAATGCGCGGCGGGTCACAACTGGTCGTATGCTACGGGGCACGTTCCATCAACGTACCTGCGTTGCATGTACAACGCACGCACAGGTCCTGGTCAACTTCTGCGATTCCTGCGTTTTTGTAGTAAGGGTATTGTAAAACTTCCTGCACGTCGTACATGCATTGTACCTGCAAGGTACCTCCGCTGCACGAATTTTCTACGAAATCCATCGTAGGGAGTTGCACGTCAAAGGTACGGCGAGTTGTGACCGCCGCATTAGCAACTAAATTGACCGAAGTTCCACACTGAGTCAAATTTGTTATTTACAATGTATACAAGCTCATAAGTATATAGGTATTTTCTTTCACATGTTTGGTATGAGCTTATTCACCCTCCACAAATATCAATAAAAGAAGCTCCAGTTGAAAAATGTAGATGGTGACAACATTCATGATTATATTTTTGCCAGATACATTCCTTCAAAGCTGCCAACCGGCTCTACTTAGCAACTAAAAATTGTTATTCACAAAACCTTTATTGCCTTAGTTGTCACACAATTTCCTTCAAAAAGATATAGTTGATCATGAGCACCTATAGCGTTTTATGATGTAACTTATTTTACCCTCAAATTTGAGTTTCTAAAGCGATATTGGCGAGATTTTCAGTTTTTATGTTAGTTTATTTATACTGTCAAATGAACAATCCACTAAATTGTATGTCAATATTGTTATTTTCTAAGATATCACATTTTTCAAAATCAATGATAATTTATGGTACGTTAACCTGATTATGTTATGAGGTCTGAAGGATGAGACTAGCAAGACCAAATATATATGTGGAAAAGTTTGGTGGGCTGACTGCTCATGACTGCATATTGCATAAGACTAAAACAGATGTCTCTATTCTATGTATCTGTATTCAATATATTATATTCACATTCTTTTATTGTATTTTTCACTGTTGTTATGCATATGACTAATCTGGAATATCAACTACTTATTGGGGTTCTGAGTAAGGTTTTGTGAATAACAATTTAGGTGTATGCTACTTGACTTTGGACTTGTTATTTTTCCATGAGTTAGCACGTACGTTTCTCGCCTATTAGTTGTGTGTTCTCCTGGCGTAGGACGCCATGTTGGTTTGAGGTGCGCGCGCACGCTAGTTTTCGTGTGGAACGCGAGCGGTCGGTAATTTGTTGTAATGTTTTTCTCAAGCAGTAGAAACGAGTTGGACAGCAAAATTATAAAAAAAAAAAACACCGAAATACATCAAAAGTGGCAAAATGGTGCATATGCATCTTGAATTTGGGGATTGGTGTATCAAATAAACTAATTCAACAAACAATTGGGAATTATTTCGCTTAGTTATCTATGCATCTTGGAAGCCTGATCTAAACGACGAATTTTGGGGTTATAAAATCATAGTTTTTCAATATCTCTTCCCTTTTTGATATTTTGAAAAAAATATGAAATGTTAATTAGAAGTTACCTGAACCGATACCGTTGTTGGTTTAAGGATAGTTTTTTTTTACTTGGAGACACATCCTGGAATATCACTTGTGAAACCCACGTGAAATATTACCAAACACCGGAATGAGACTGGAAAACTTGGCCGATAGTCGCGGCGATATAGCCTCTTAACGCACGCTGACATTTATTTTCTGCGAGTTTCAATACAATATTAATTAATTTTTTCCTGTTTACTGCAGCATTAATCCAACGAAACATAGACATACATTGTATTTCCACACTCCAAATTTCAATTTCGATGATTGATATCAACATTAAAATCCTAAATAAACGATTGACATAATGATGAAAATGTACTTGTTACGAATCTATGGTTTTATTTGTAAAAAAGAGAAGATTTTACCTGATTTCAAAGGGGCGTCCCCAAGTCAAAAAAAAAACTATCCTCCTTAAACCAACAACGGTATCGGTTCAGTTAACTTCTACTTAACATTTCATATTTTTTTCAAAATATCAAAAAAGGAAGAGATATTAAAAAATTATGATTTTATAAAAGCACATATAATTTCTAGATTTGGTTTAGTAAAAAAATAAATCGTCATTTTGAGCACTCTTAAAAGTGACCATAGAAACGCCAAATTGTGTGTTTAAATGATATATTTCAAACACCAATATCCAAAGTAGAGGTGTATATTCACAACGTTGTCGCTTTTGTGTTATTTCTGTGGATTTTTTTTTACTATTTTGTCTTCGGTGTCATTTTGTTGCATGAAAAAAACACGAACATAAATGAACGAACCCTTCGTCGAACAAGATGACAATAGACCTCGATAGCGATGGTCACAACACAACTTGCAAATATCTACGACTTTCTATTGTGTATGGCGTGGAGAACTGAACGTTTCACTTAAGACGTGATGTGACCATGGAAATCCAAACATGTGACCACCGCACAATATGGCTGCGCACGCCAAGATCCAAGGAGGAATGTAAGTGTTAGGTGTATGCTATTTGTTGACTTTGGACTTGTTATTTTTCCATGATTTACTGACGGCGAGAAGGGTTTTCAGCGAGGACCACTATTGATTAAGCGTTATCATGAAAATAGTGAGATACCGTTATTGACCAACCTCTGTCCATAGCGGGCGCATACTCATAAGCGATAACAAAGTGCGATAATATCGGTGATCGAACGAAACCTAGAATTCTCACAGCGGTTTGGACGTCCATGCGCACCATGTCAACATAGACGCTACAATACATTCATTCTTCTTCCACGGACCATATCTATCCCTTTCATCTCGCTGTTCCAACTCTATTCTTCCCCACACACACACTCTCTCTCTCTCTCTCTCTTGAAACTAGTAAGTAAGTTTTATGTCTTTTAATTTCTTACAAAGTAAATATATGCGCAACACAGGTATTGGTATTGGTAATTTAGGCATGCATGGGCATGATGGGGAAAGGGTATGCAGAAAAATGATATAATAGATGTATGACCCTACCTTATTTGGAAACACGACACGCTGTATTGGAATAGCAGTACCATCAATGAATATTGAGCCTCCTCATGATTCACAAATATTTGAGATTTATACACATATATACATGTCATTACTCTGTATAATTAGAACATCGTTGATATCGAATCGACCAACAGTGAATGCTCACAGTTAAACATTTATTTAACAACTATCCTTGTATAGGATTTATAGTAAGGGAATCCTTGGCTTGTAGTATGTAATCACAGTACATATTGCATCTCCACACAGAGGCCAGTCAGGAATTTTGGGTGAAACGGGTGAGCGTGTGAACAACTTCCAAAAAACTTTCATCAGGTAGTCTGCTAATTTAGACGTAATATCACTTTCACTAACGATTCAAAAGCATTCCCCCCTCCCATGACAAAAACAACACAATAAAGATGTTTGTGTTTACATAGTTGATGCACATGCAGGAAGCGTACCTGCTGAGTTTTGACATTAGTTGTCAGAGACCTATCTCTCCCCCTCTCTCTCTCTCTTCTCTCGATCTTCCACTGTTATTAGCACTCATAAATGCAAAAAATAGTAGAATTGCAAGTGTATGTCTTCAATCAATCAAGGGATCATGCTCACATAGTACATGGGTCCTAGTATAATCCATGCATAGTACAGGGGATAATATAACTCCGTAACTGTATAGGCATATGGACCAACACGTCACCGACCGCACGTACAGTCTAGTCGATTAGACTACTAGACCTCCCACCACGTCCACACTCACAACACGTGTTTCTCTTCTTCCGCCAAGGTGGTACTGCCCATACATTGCTCCCTCGTTTATCGCATTTCTCTCGGTCACTCTCTCCATCTCTCTCTCTCTCTCTCTCTCAGCTTCTCGTTCAATGCAGTACATTGGCTCGCGTCGCCCTGTGGCAGAAGTCTACGTATGAACAGCCGTTGCAAATTTTGAAATCCGCAACGAAATTCCGTTTTCAAACAAGGATTTCACCGAATGTACACGCTAGGTTACACTAATAATTTGCACATCGCTAGATAATCATCCCTATGACTGATTTGTGAAGTATTGAAAAACATAGCGTGTACATTGCCTGCAATTGATTTTTGTTTAATCGAATGTCCTAAACACTCAAATTTCTCCATACCCCAACACGTAGAGCGTGCCATTACGTCATTAATATTAAAAAGGTCAGCGTTTGAAATAGTGACTTCGCACTATTTTTTCCGATAGTGACTTCTCACTAGTGGTCCTCGCTGGTTTTGGAGCTAGAAGAGCTGCGTGGAGGGTTAAGAAGGGAAAGAATATTCAGGGATAGGAGAAATGTACTGGAGTTATATAACGACGAAGAACTTTTTCAAAGATATAGGTTGTGAAAAAAAATATTTCTTTCGCCAAAAATATATCCGAGAAGCAAACAAAATCCAAAAAATCTGAAATTTGACAAATGAAAAAAAAAAATAGAATTGCAGAAATCCAATGCTTGGAAAGATATAGAGTAACTATGCCCAAACGATATTTAAAAAAATATGTTGCTTCAAAGGGCGACACGTCCTCCCGCCCCCCCCCCCTCCCCCGGGCTCGCCGCCAATCGTAACTGGAACAAACTCTCCACAACTCTGTCGCAAGCAGATATTAAATGTTGAACACCTTCAAAAATCGGAAGTGCTTCCATTTTCGACGACCGAGAGACGTGGATTGGATTGATTCCAACTTGGCTGAATGCCAACATTGCACAGATGCGGAGATTCCCACCTACATTTAATAGTGGGATATGTTATGTTATTCCGTAGGGCTAAACTGCCAAATTTAATTTTCTGATTGTTTTGGCTTTTAAAGGGTCCCACTAATCCAAAAATGGAGGGGGTCAAATTTTCAGACACCGCCCTCACTTCGTATTGGGCCTCTTAGGGGCGCCATTTTGGCCCAATGTGTAAATTTTGTGTTTTTAATTCGCAAATTTTTCTCCAATTTGAGTGGCAAGTAGTTTAAAATCTTACAGGAATTCACACTAAATAGTACTGCATCATGAATATTTACTTCTTTTACCGATTAAGGGTCTCAAATTGCACAAGAACTGGAGAAATGAAGGGCGGATGCATAAAATTCAGAAAAAATATTTCGCTTTTATTTCCTTTTGGGCTAGAATGTCAAAATTATTGAGTAAAAATGATATTAAACATTGGAATAAATGAGAAATAAATGTCACATAACATTTAAATGGCTATTCAAGCCGATTATAGACTTTTAAATGTAAAAATATACCCCAAATTAGTATTTTAGCAGATGTATATGTTACTTCGACAACAGATGGCGACAATATAAATTTTCCAAACATGCTTTTAAATTTCACCTTCAGATCACTATAAATGCATGTATGATCCAAAATTAAGAGAAATTTAGAAATTTAATACTTTTACAAAGGGAGTTTACTAAAAACAGTGCGTTTTGATTTTTTTTTTTACAAATGGATTTACCGCCCACTGACCGTTTTTGTTTTTGTTTTTGTTTTTTGTTTTGTTTTGTTTTTTGTTACAACTCGATTTGCACTAATCGTCTGCTTGAACTGAAAACAAATAGCGCTGTGATATTTTTGTCCACACTTGACACATAACACAACTTTAGTCTAATCTAAAGAATTATTGGTATACAACATGTAAAATTTCGGAGTTATATATTTTTTTAAATTAAATAAATCCAATGGAAAAGGAAAACACATATTTTGTAGTATGATAACAGGGAAAGTCTATAAGACCTCCCATGAATATTATTTGTTGTAACTATAAAATCCTTCCTGTCGGGCTGCCGTCTCGATATCAGTAAGAATACTGATGGCAAATTTTTGTTGGAGTAGCATGACATCATACTTGGTGCCGGAATGCTGACATTTGACAGGAAGACATCGTCTATTTTCCGAACACCATCCCTTTCAAAGGAAGATCCTACATTGATTGTGAGGTGGAAATTATAATTGCAACTTCGAAGTAACTTATGTAAGCCTATCTCACCAGATTCTTTGATCAAAACACAGTTTCAATCTGAGCGATAGTTGTTCTTCTCCTTTCCTCCCGTGGTTGTTGGACCTGCAGAACAGTATGTGATATATTTAGTTCCTTCAAATTTATATGGTCTCCACTGTAAAATTTTGTTGGAAGCGAACCCTTATCAACTTCAGAATGACATCACCATCATCATCACTATCATGAAGTTTAAGTGTAGGCATTGATCGATTCATGTTCAGTTTAAAGTTATTTACGTCTTATTAGAGTTCCAAATTAACACCATGAAAGTGTTTTGTTTTGTTCAGTGACTTGAACCGTCTTGACCACATCATGGGGCACTTTTTCTACAAAAAAAAAGCACTCGAGATCAGAGACTTAAAAAGAAAAGTGTTCGGTTATGAAGGGGGTGCACAGAAAATTTGCCTTTAAATTTATGCTTTTTAAGAATAATGGCTTTGTAATTTATTGATGTTAAACAATATGATTGCAAGTGCGAAGCGCGAACTGATTTTTTTAGCTGAAAATTTGAGTTAATGTCGCATTATATACCGTATATTTAGTATCCGCGAGCGTGAAGAGCGAGCCGAAAAATTGGCGTTTTAAAAGACATACATGGAGTAACAAGGGGCACATTTTAGTATTAAAAGTGCCCCTTTTTATTACAAAAATGTCATTTTATTAGCTAATAAAGGGGACACTTTTAAGGTGGATGACAAAGTGGGGTCACAGTGCCCTCTTGCCCCCCCCCCCCCGTTTTCGCCGCCTCAGAAGTGAGCCTTTCCGTGGTTGACGTTGAAGATGACTATATTCTTGATGGGCGATGTGAGCTTCATGTTTTGTATTGGACTAGACGTAGTCACTCTCTATTACGGGGTCTTGAACTGTAATGACATTTGATACAATTACCTAGAGTATCACAAGTCCTAAGCATAGAAATACTGAAGAATTAAAAAAAAAAAAAATAATATTAAAAAAAAAACCAACAGACAGTGGAAGACAGAGGAATTGAAATAGAGATGGAAATTATTTTATCTGACAATGCCCAATGTGGGGTTAGTTAGGGGTTCTTTTCGTAAGGTTAAAGCTTTATATTTGTATTCTGTAATAAGAAAAATGTAACGTTTGAATATAATTCTGTATCGGTTATATTATAATTTCATAAAATAAATAAACAAATCAAACAAACAATTCCCTGTTTAAAGATTTAATTGTGAGCTCTATCCTTTTGCGCAATATCAAAGGTGCAAGCAAAATTTAATCGTAATTTCATGCCCCGGGTCAAATAAAGCTAGTTCAGTATTAAACAAATGTTTTGTTCTGGTTCTGATATAGGTATAATATACAGAGGGGAAAGGAGCACGCCTAGAACAGATCTATTAATATTTGGTGTGTTGGGGGGGAGATACGGTATTGTATTTTTTCTTTATGTTTGTACCTGTCTCTTTGTGTTTGGAAATATGACGTAACAATTCGTTCAATCAGCGATGTATCTAGGGGGGAGGGGGTATTGTCTTTGTTTCCGTATTTTTTTTTACTATTCCATAGTTTAAAATGTTCCTTGCAAGATATATTTAAGTTTTCAGTTTTATTCTTTCCATCTAAATTTTTCTTTCGCGCAACGCGCTCTCAATGTGTTGTAGGTTTTAAAATCTTTTGCAGAGAATCAACAAAAAACGTTTAAAACTATTTTTTGTATCTAGAAAAATCCGAGGCATTCAGCTCCCAATATATTTTGTGCAAAAGGCCTACTGGTACCCATGATGAGGTCAGGCATGGTTGCTTTGAATCACCTTTCCGGCTGCTAAAAGATAATCTATGTCTTATATAAAAACTCAAGGTTTGTGATATTGAAACCGAATTATACACCAATGACTTCCCCAAACCCGTCGATAATTTGGAAACCATTGATTTTATATTTATGGTAGCTTGTTGTCGGTTTTTGTTTTTTGCTTTTTGTTGTTGTGTAGTTTCTGCTTTTTTTTTTTTTTTTTTCTTCTCCCCCCCCCCCCCCCATTTTTAAAGGTTTTATTTCATCAACATATGCATGCTAACAATGTATACATTGTCAATACATATAAAGGAAAGAGTGATCCATAGTCAATACATGAACAACGTATCATAATAAGGATATTAGGCCTACGCAAAAAAGAAATGACTATAATATTACAACTTGTATAGATGTTGGCGGGTGCGACGGGGGGGGGGGGGGCTCAAAGTAATAAATGAAAATGCACGATATTGCCTTAAGAATGTGAAATATCAACTTTCTATTATTTCTGATCCACTCATGCATTTAGAGTGTCCAAAAGATGACATTTGAGAGAATTTTTAAATTATTTTAACAAACGTGTTTGTCGCCATCTGGTGTTGAAGTACGATTTCTAGGAATAATCCATGCTTATTTTTATATTTAACAAGCTAGAAATTGTTATATTGATGATGTAAGATATATTTGCTTCAACTATACAACTTGAACTACAACTGTATGGTTGCAAAGTGTCTTTTCAATTCGAAATTTTAGCTCAAACAAAGGAAATTGACTCCTTTTTAAACATATTCATTTTTAAAAGGATACTTTTTTTTTTATATTTCTTCACAAAATGACCCCCATAGAGTAAAAATAATAAGATTTTTGTAATGAAATGTCACTAAGAATGAACTAGTATGACATTTCTGTAACTTTAGATTAAAAATTGTATTCAAAATTTGATTTGAGGAGGAATGCAAGGCATTTTATTATTGGGCCAATATATCGCCCCCTAAAGGGCCCCCAGGAAATGATGGAGGGGTGCGAAAATTATGGCCCTGTAAATTTTTTATAACTTGGACCCTAATGAACCTAAAAATGCAAAAATATTAATTTTGGCGTGAAAATCGCACGAGAGATGTTTAACCCCAAAGAGGCAAGATTATCTCCTTGGTCGAACGTGTGATTATTGTGTATCATAGTGCGTCTCGTCATATCAGTAATATAGAATAAAATTCATGATGGCAGAAACCAGGATTTCTTCTCTCTTTTATTGTTTGATCACATTGCTAGTATTGCGTGCTTTCTCTACAGGTGAGTTAGTTTTTGTATCTGTTTAAGCATTCTTTATATCGTTTAGTGAATTATTATAGGTTTTCCCGTTCAAGTTCATTATTTCTTCACTGTATTTCATTTATGTGCATTCAAAGTCACGAAGCTGCCGCTTTCGTGCCGGTTGGTTCATACAAATTTTCAATACGAGCAAGGCCTTTCATTAACATGCACGCAAATTTTCGTTTGATGTACTCAATTTCATTTATCGGCACTAACATTTTTGTTCGGTGCAAGCGAATTCACTATATTTTCATTCAATTGTCAATTTCATGCACCAATTTCCCGATTCGTTCATTCAATTTAAAACGAAACGGCGACGGGTGTGCTTTGGGGCAAACAATTTCATTAATAGGAATTTTATTTCCTACTTTGTGCACTTAATTTAATTAAACTCTTTAATTTTCAGGAATATGACCATAAGCACCTCGATTTTTAAGAGTGAGATTGTGGAGAGATATAATCTCCCATTTCGTTATCTTATATCATGTACAAAGTTCTCAATGTTCAATCGAGTTTCTACTTTTAAATGTTTTGTATTGGATTTTTCTATCTTTAATATTAAAATTGAACACACAAACTAGCACTCAAAACCAAATATGACTCAGTCATCCAGCGTACGAATTATAAAATATGACATCGTCAGACAAGACAGTGCTTGTAATTTTTCTGGATGTGCATTAATTTTTGTATCATTATAATACGACAATTCATTACAAGAACAATAAATACTTTGTTCTTGAAAATCACTCTGATCATGATGGTTGATAATTTCTAGTCATCAATCTTCTAACGAGTAAGGCATCTCAGCATAAAGACTTGTAAACAAAAAACAAAAATAAACAAAAATGCTATTTTACACGACTTTTAGAACCTCGAAATGATAAGTATCTCATTTCGCGAAGACGTCTCTGCGACTCGATGTCCCCGATATTTTTTTCCTTCGCGACGAAAAATTTCATAGTTTTATGCATGTTCGATTTTCTGCGACTCATGAAATGGCGCGGAGACTCGGCCATACATATCTGAGACTTCTCCGAAACGTCTCCGCAACTGTCTCAAAACCGTCTCAAAACTGTCCCAAACTAGTTTTAAATCCGTCTCATGATAGTGAGATACCATTATAAGCTTCCACTGAAGTATCACTAAAATTTGAAATTGTATGCACTTATTTACAATTCGATTGCCTATTCGTGAATTTGTTTGAACGAAGGAAGACAAATTATGCCGAAGCAAGCTGTAAATTAAAAATGAGTGTACATGCATGAAATTATATGCTCCCAATGTGAATTCACACTAATGCTATGTAGAATCGTTTGCAAATATAGGGAATTTGAGTAAACAGAAATGGATTTGATTGACGATGCGTTAGCGCGATCGCAACTTGCGTTAAATCGTTTGATCCAAATGTGAAATTGAGTGAACGAAAGATGAAATTGAGCGGGAAAACCTATAAAAGAAAGATGAACTAAATGCTGTTTGAAATAGAATCGAACTGGGCTCTGATTATTGCACCTTATAAATGTAATGCTGGTGTCACATGAGCCGTGTTGGCCCATCGTTAGCCATCGTTCTGGCCAAATTTGTATGGTATGGTATGGTATGGTATGGTATGGTATGGTATGGTTTTATTTTCCGTATAAAAATCAAACATGGTACATGATACAGAGTAATAATATAACATAATATAGATACGGAGGGAACACTCTATTCAGAACCATTAATACAATGGCTCTGTTCTTCCTAGAGGTCCGCATTTGTGCACACGGCGGCGAACGGTGAGGCACACGGTGAAGCGGTTGAAGCCCGTTCAACACGTTCAGGGGAGTTCGCTGGGCACCCGTTCCCGACAGGATTTTCAAGAACGGTCTAACTCTTGCTGGGTCGGGTGAAGACCGGGTAATTCAAAACGGTCTTAAACTGGACCAATCTTTAAAAGGGCGGTAAATGGACTGAATGAGGACGCCGCACACGTTTCATGCCCGTTTGCTAGACGGAGATGGACCGTGGTCACGTATGTTCGTTAGCTACACAACCAACGGTCGCGATGTGGGCGCTGACATATTGACAGATATATAGGAATAGCCTCAAGAGGCCGCTGATTATTTTTTCGCTTTGTCTGTCTCCCATCATGCCCATGCTGATATAATTTTTCAACATTTTCAGTAAAATATCTAATGAAATTTACGAAGTTTTAGTTTAGCATTTACTCGTGATTTCCCTAAATCTTTCATCTAAATTACTTCTGTTTTATCTGACAGTTACCGAAGTAACAATGCTTCTCAGTCGATCGAAAGATCTGACTACTTGTCAGACAAGAAATGTTGATGAAAAAATGCCTCCCAGATCTGACCAGTTTTTTATTTTTTTATTTTTATTCTATATTTTTTATTTTACTATGGAAATTGTCGGATAAAACAGGACTTGTCAGATGAAATATCCGACAAGTCCTTTCATGAATCGCTCCCCTTGTCATTCATATTAAGCTAGTGTCACACTAGCCGTGTTGGCCCACCGTTCGCCACCGTTCTAGCCAAATTTGTGATCGGTTGAAACTCTTCCGGATACTTTCCAGATTATTCCTGATGAAAACTACATTTCAAAATCGGTTGTCCCTTTGAATGTTTACCGATATGATCAAATCAATAACTGAATGAATTTGAGTTAAAACTAATACCAAGAGAGCGGTGAGGCCGCCTGGGCAAGCGTTAATCGCACGGACAATAGGGAAGTGCGGACTACATATAAGGACGGTCAGCCCGTTACCTGGCTGCTAAGGACCTGGTATAGACACGTTATTGACCGGTAAAGAACGATTCAGACCCAATAAATATGAGAAAAAACGCAATGTGGCCGGTGCCGTTTCATTGCCGTGTTTAAATTGTGGTTTTTCGGTGAACGGCAAAAACCTGTTCAGTTAACCCGGTAAGTATGACACCGGCACAAGGACAGCACTCCTTACAACGGAAACTTATGCGGTGGTCACAACTCGCCTTACCTTCGACGTGCAACTCCCTACGGTGGATTTTGTAGACAAATCGTGCAGCGCAGGTACCTCGCATGCACGTTGCATGTACGACGTGCAGAAATCTTTTCCAACGCCCTAATCCGGCGGTCACAACTCGTTGTAGGCTACGGGGCACGTGCAATCAACGTAGCCTGCGTTGCATGCACAATGCACGCACAGGTCCTGGGTCAATTTCTGCGATTCCTGCGTTTCTGTAGTAAGGGTATTGCACGGTACATACGCTGCAAGATTTTTTTTTAATGAAAATTCATAGCCCGTATAATTATTACCTCCCGAAGCAAATGCATGGACTGGACAAGCCGATGAAAACTACGGACAGATATCGGGCTGATACCAGTCTTTCATCCCATTTCATGCGGATAATAAAAAAATCAGGGTCACCAAAACAGGCTCCTCGGGTGAGATTTCATCTCATTTCAACTCATCAAAATTGACATTTTGGGGATCAGATGAGCTCGAGATGAGAGTCCGATTTTCAGTGGAATGGGAGTATAAAGAGTTCATGTATGTTCGTTAGCTACACAACCAACGCTCGCGATGTGGGTGCTGACATGTTAACAGATATATAGGAATAGCCTCAAGCATGTCAAGAGGCCGCTTATTATTTTCTCGCTTTGTCTGTCTCCAATGCTGATATAATTTTTTTAACATTTTCAGTAAAATATCTAATGAGATTTACAAAGTTTTAGTTTCGCATTTACTCCTGATTTCCCTAAATCTTTCATCTAAATTAACAATTAAGGTAATTGGGTTTAAATTACACTTACAGAGACTCGTTTGCTGATAGAATGCACTTGAAGCAAGGTTACGGCCATAAATAGCGCCCCTGGGACTCTGCCACAAGTGGCAGCGTTCTGAGGGAAACCCGTCAAATTTTATCAAGTTCAATTTGGAGTGGTTAAAACTACCACTAAGAGTAGGTTAAAAAAAAAAATATATATATAAGTTTTGTAATGCCACTCACCTAAACAGACATTTCGCAATTCAGGACCTTCCTAAAAACTGCGTGCACTGGAATAAAATTTTGTATTTTCCAGCCCATTTTAGAGTCTCATCCGATCTCCGTGAAAATCGAGCATATGTCTTAGCTACTGCCGATGTCGTGCATGCGTGTTGCGAACTGAACACGCCAATGGGACTCAATTTACTACTCGAGACCGGCAATGTCATTTCTTTGCTTTTTGATCATTATGAAAAACGAGGTTAGTCATCCGCATAGTATTGTGAGAATATAAACTAATAAATAAAGTAGTTTGGTCAATTTTATATTCCATAATTTTGAAATAATAGCCTGGAAAATAAAGGCACCTCATGTTTTCATGCTAGTCAACTCGCAGCCGCAATATAGTAAGGCCATAAACTACCCCTCCCAAATCCTCCCATCTTAACAGATGACAGGATACACTGAGCGGTCTAAGTGTTAATTATGATCTGTTTAATTAGGAGCTTCGATCACGGACATCGTATCTTCGAGGCATCTCAGATGGCAAGACGTGGTCTAGATCAAGACGTTAATCACTTATCGTTACACCTCCTTTTCTTTAAAAGAGCTTGTCTCGATTTTAGACATTTTATATCTGAGGTGCCTTTACAAACTTATAAAATATAATATCATTTTTGAAGCCTGTTTCACCTTGTTTCTGTAAACAGCCTTCAATAACACAAACATATATATACAACTTTTCATTTGGTGATGTATGATTTTCAACTGAGTTCCTTTGTTTAAGAGTCCAATGATTAAAGTTCTTTCAAAGATAAAACTGCGTGCGTTGAGTGTTCTGTTTGTTGTTTCCAAGTTATTTCCTGTGAGTTTCTGTAATAATTATTCTCCAATTTTTTTTTATCATTTTGTTTTGATAAGAGTTTCCTCATGCAGTTCCTGTACATTTAATTAACTGATTCGAATTCATATATTTTCTAAGCTTAGACAGGAAGTGGGTTTTGTAAGCTATGGACTTGCTCATATTATTTATGTGTGTATTCCATTTTAAGTCGTCGTCAATCATAAGTCCCAAATATTTCATTATATTTACCTGTCCTAATTATCAATTCTAAGTCTGTTACTTATATACCATTAATTGACTTCATTCATATTTTCCTGTAATTGTCGATTAACATCAATATTGTTCGTAGCAGTAACATAAATCACGACATCATCTGCAAAGATATTGCATGTACAATTTTTAACATATTCTGATATCATTTATAAAAATTAGAAAGAGGTTACGCCCAAGGGCGCTACCCTGTGGAATTCCAATCGTCAGATTCTTGTTGCTTGAAAGTTTGTTTCTGTATTAAAATAGCCTTCAATAACACAAACATATATACAACTTTTTATTTGGTGATGTATAATTTTCAACTTTGTTTAAGATTCCAATGTTGAGAAGTCTGACATGTTGACCTATGCTAAGTTCTGGTAGATCATGAGCATGTTGATCATAGCGTTGTTTCTGCTTCTACTTCTGCCTTTCCTTCCTTTCCTTCAATTGACAAGAATAAATGTTCTGTGGATCAAGGAGGTTGTCCATCATGGGCAGGTTAGATCTCAAACGGCCCGAATGAATTACATGCGAGTCAGGCCAGGGCCCTACATCTAACCCTCAATAAATTATGAGACTAGCGTCGTCAAAGAAGCGGATCATTACATGCTTTCAATGTACGCGCCCACCCAGCTAGTCTCATACGAGACAGAGGAAAAAACTAGTAACGAAAGCTATAAAGCCTAAATGCGAATAGCACAAATGCATACACAGGAAAAACTCATACTTTTGGTAACATACTTGCCACATAAAGATGCGAATGAGCGAATTACCACAGTCTGGCAGTGAGATCTGTCAGATCTTGAAGAGTTGGTAGATGTCCTGGTTACTGTGCTGGCACTTTCTCAGTAGATTTTTAGCAATCTTCACTATGAACATGCCGAATAGTGGTCTTAATTTGGGCATATTGTTGCCTTGCTCTTCTCATAATTGCCCTAATATATGGTTAAATTGATTTACAAAAATTGAGATTTTTATGGTCCAACATATAACAAATAACGAGCAGTTAATGGGTGATCGAAACCCCAAGACAGTCCAGGCAAACGACCAAGATGACGGGTTAACGATCACTGGGGAGAACGGCAAGAACGGCCAGGGTCACTCTTGGTGTATATTCTTTGCTTCAGTCTCCACCTCTATTTTCTCGACTTACATTACAGTTGAAAGTTGTTTCTTTCACGCATGATGAATAACTATCTGACTGCCTTATCATCTTACTTTATTTCTGATAACGTGCGCGAGGTGTGAATGGGCAAACCTTTTCCTCTCACAAGGAAATACATAAGAATTTCCAAAAGAGAGAATATAATAAGGATTAAACATCGAAATGCATAAGAAATGATAGAGCCAGAAAGTACTTAAGAAATTGATAGAAAAGAAAAGGAAAGAAGGTGAAAACAAGGAAATACATTAGAAATGATTGAAAAGTTAAAAAAAGGATAAAAACAAAGAAATACATAAGAAGTTGATAGAAGATAAAAGAAGCGAAGATAAAACAAAGAAATTCATAAAAAAAATTATAGAAAAGAAAAAGAAAGAATGAAATAAGAAATAGATAGGAGAGAAAAAAAGAAAGATAAAACAAGTAAATTCATAAGAAATTGATAAAAGAGAAAAGGAAAGAAGGTGAAACCAAGGAAATACATGAGAAATGATTGCAAAGAAAAAGAAAAGAAGGATAAAAACAAAGAAATACATAAGAAATTGATAAAAGAGAAAAGAAAGGAAGATAAAAAAAGGAAATACATAAGAAATTGATAGAAGAGAAAAGAAGGGAAGATAAAAAAGGAAATACATAAGAAATTGATAGAAGAGAAAAGGAAAGGAAGTGAAAACGAGGAATTACATAAGAAATGATTGCAAAGAAAAAGAAGGAAGGATTAAAAAAAAAAAAAAAGATCATTTCCCCCTTTACGAGAAGAGTCTTTTTGTTTTTTGTTATTGTTTTGTTTTTTTTACCCCGGATGAAGAGAAAAAATTGATGTTTTATATTTTTTTCAGAAAGTTCAACGTAGCAGCCAAACGCTGAAACAAAATGAATCCACAACGGTAAACATACATATAGGCATTGGTGGCGATCCCGGAGGGGCGGGGGCCCTTACAAAAATGTCCTGTGGTATTCCTATGGTATTTCTGAATGTCCTGTGGTATTCATATGGTATTTCTGAATGTCCTGTGGTATTCCTATGGTATTTCTATGGTACAATAAAATACCATAGAAGTACCATAGGGAAATACCACACAGGAAAAAGTACATAAGAATACCATACAGCAGTGCTGTGGTATTTGGCACAAATACCATATGTATGGTATTCCTGTATGGTTTTTTGGCACAAATACCATAATTATGTATGGTATTTCTGTAATGGTTTGTTGGCACAAATACCATATGTATGGTATTTCTGTATGGTTTTTGGCACAAATACCATATGTTATGGTATTGCTGTATGTTTTTTTTTTTTTGCACAAATACCATATGTATGGTATTGCTCTATGGTTTTTTTGGCACAAATACCAATATGTATGGTATTGCTGTATGCTTTTCTGGCACAAAATACCATATGTATGGTATTTCTGTATGTTTTTTTTTTTTTGCACAAATACCATATGTATGGTATTGCTGTATGGTTTTTTGGCAGCAAATACCATATGTTTGGTTTTGCTGTAATGGTTTTTTGGCACAAATACCATATGTATTGGTATTGCTGTATGGTTTTCTGGCACAAATACCATATGTATGGTATTGCTGTATGCTTTTTGGCAAAATACCATATGTATGGTATTTGCTGTATGTTTTTTGGCAACAATACCATATGTATGGTATTGCCTGTAATGGTTTTTGGCACAAATACCATATTGTATGGTTTCTTGGCACAATACCATATGTATGGTATTCCTATGGTTTTCTGAATGTCCTGTGGTATTCATAATGGTATTTCTGAATGTCCTGTGGTATTCCTATGGTATTTCTATGGTACAATAAAATACCATAGAAGTACCATAGGAAATACACACACAGGAAAAAGTACATAAGAAATACCATACAGCAGTGCTGTGGTATTTGGCACAAATACATATGGTATGGTATTCCTGTATGTTTGTGCACAAATACCATATGTATGGTATTTTCTGTATGGTTTGTTGGCACAAATACCATATGTAATGGTATTTCTGTATGGTTTTTTGGCACAAATAACCATATGTATGGTATTGCTGTATGTTTTTTTTTGCACAATACATATGTATGGTATTGCTCTAGGTTTTTTGGCACAAATACCATATGTATGGTAATTGCTGTATGCTTTTTCTGGCACAAATACCATATTAATGGTATTTCTGTATGTTTTTTTTTTTTTGCACATATACCATATGTATGGTATTGCTGTATGGTTTTTTGGCACAAATACCATATGTTTGGTTTTGCTGTATGGTTTTTTTTTGGCAACAAAATACCATAATGTATGGTATTGCTGTATGGTTTACTGGCACAAAATACCAATATGTATGGTATTTTCTGTATGGTTTTTTGGCAGAAATACGCATATGTATGGTATTGCTGTATGGTTTTTGCAACAAATACCATATGTATGTGTATTTCTGTATTTATTTTTTGGCACAAATCCATAATGTATGGTATTGCTGTATTGTTTTTTGGCACAAATACCATATGTATGGTATTGCTGTATGTTTTTGGCACAAATACATATGTATGGTTTCTTGGCACAAATACCATATGTATGGTTTCTTGGCACAAATACCATATGTATGGTTTCTTTGCCAAATACCATATGTATGGTATTGGTTGTACTGGTTTTTGGCACAAATACCATAATGTATGGTATTGCTGTATGGTTTTCTGGCACAAATACCATATGTATGGTATTTCTGTATGTTTTTTTTTTTTGCACAAATACGCATATGTATGGTATTGCTGTATGGTTTTTTGGAACAAATACCATATGTATGGTATTTCTGTATGGTTTTTTTGGCAAGAAATACCATATGTATGGTATTGCTGTATGGTTTTTTGGCACAAATACCATATGTATGGTATTTCTGTATTTATTTTTTGGCAGCAAATACCAATATGTATGGTATTGCTGTATGTTTTTTTGGCACAAATACCATATGTATGGTATTGCTGTTATGGTTTTTGGCACAAATACCATATGTATGGTTTCTTGGCACAAATACCATATGTATGGTTTCTTGGCACAAATACCATATGTATGGTTTCTTGGCACAAATACCATATGTATGGTTTCTTTGCACAAATACCTATATCGTATGGTATTGTTGTATGGTTTTTTGGGGCACAAATACCATATGTATGGTATTGCTGTATGGTTTTCTGGCACAAATACCATAATGTTGGTATTTCTGTATGTTTTTTTTTTTTTGCACAAATCCATATGTATGGTATTGCTGTATGGTTTTTTTGGCACACAATACCATATGTTTTGGTTTTGCTGTATGGTTTTTTGGCACAAATACCATATGTATGGTATTGCTGTATGGTTTTCTGGCACAAAATACCATATGTATGGTATTTCTGTATGGTTTTTTGCAGAAATACCATATGTATGGTATTGCTGTATGGTTTTTGGCACAAAACCATATGTATGGTATTGCTCTCTATGGGTTTTTTGGCACAAATACCATATGTATGGTATTGCTGTATGCTTTTTTTGGCACAAATACCATATTATTGGTATTGCGTATGTTTTTTGGCACAAATACCAATATGTATGGATTGATGTATGGTTTTTGGCACAAAATGATAATAGGTTCTTGGCACAAATACCATATGTATGTATTCCTATGGTATTTCTGAATGTCCTGTGGTATTCATATGGTATTTCTGAATGTCCTGTGGTATTCCTATGGTATTTCTATGGTACAATAAAATACCATGGAAGTACCATAGGAAAATACCACACAGAAAAAAGTACCATAAGAATACCATACAGCAGTGCTGTGGTATTTTGGCACAAAATACCATATGTATGGTATTCCTGTATGGTTTTTGGCACAAATACCATTATGTATGGTATTCTGTATGGTTTGTTTGGCAGCAAATTAACCATATTGTATGGTATTTCTGTATGGTTTTTTTGCCAAAATACCCATATGTATGGTATTGCTGTATGTTTTTTTTTTTGCCACTAAATACATATGTTTGGTATTGCATCTATGGTTTTTGGCAACAATCATATGTATGGTATTGGATGTATGCTTTTTCTGGCACAAATACCATATGAATGGTATTTCTGTATTTTTTTTTTTTTTTTTGCAATATACGCACTATGTATGGTAATTGCTGTATGGTTTTTTGGCAGCACAATACTATTGTTTGGTTTTGCTGTATGGTTTTTTTTGGCACAAATACCATATGTATGGTATTGCTGTAATGGTGTTCTGGCACAAATACCATATGTATGGTATTTCTGTATGGTTTTTTTGGCAAAATACCATAATGTTATGGTATTGCTGTATGGTTTTTTGGCACAAATACCATGGTATGGTATTTCTGTATTTTTTTTGCACAAATCCATATGTATGGTATCTGCTGTAGTGTTTTTTTGGCAGCAAATACCATATGTATGGTATTGCTGTATGGTTTTTTGGCACAAAATACCATATATGTATGGTTTTGTGGCAGCAATACCCATATGTATGGTTTCTTTGGCACAAATACCATAATGGTATGTTATTCTTGGCACAAATCCATATGTATGGTTTCTTTCGGTCACAAATACGCATATGTATGGTATTGTTGTATGGTTTTTGGGCACAAATACATATGTATGCGTATTGCCTGTAATGGTTTTTGGCACAAATACCATATGTATGGTATTTCTGTATGGTTTCTTGGAACAAATACCATATGTCTAGTATTGCCTGTATGGTTTTTTTTTTTGGCACAAATACCATATGTATGGTATTGCTGTATGGTTTTTTGGCACAAATAACCCATATGTATGGTATTTCTGTATGGGCTTTTTTGGCACAATACCATATGTATGGTATTGCTGTATGGTTTTTTGGCACAAATACCATATGTAGGTTTTCTTGGCAAACAATACCGGATATGTATGGTTTCCTTGGCACAATATTATATGTATTGGTTTCTTTGCACAAAATACCATATGTATGGTATTGTTGTATGGTTTTTTGGCACAAATACCATATGTATGGTATTGCTGTATGGGTTTTCTGGCACAAATACCATATGTATGGTATTCTCTGTATGTTTTTTTTTTTTTTTGCACAAATACCATATGTAGTATTGCTGTATGGTTTTTTTTGGAACAAATACCATATTTATGGTATTTCTGTATGGTTTTTGGCAGAAAATACGCATATGTATGGTATTGCGTATGGTTTTTGGACACAAATACCATAATGTATAGGTATTTCTGTAATTTATTTTTTTTTTGGCACAAATACCATATGTATGGTATTGCCTGTATGTTTTTTGGCACAAAGTACATATGTATGGTTTGCTGTGTATGGTTTTTTGGCACACAATACCTATGTATGGTTTCTTGGCAAAATACCATATGTATGGTTTCTTGGGCACAAATACTATATGTATGGTTTCTTGGCAGCAATACATATGTTATAGTTCTTTGCACAATACCATATGTATGGTATTGTTGTGATGGTTTTTTGGCACAAATACCATATGTGATGGTATATGTGTAGTGGTTTTTCTGGCAGCTAACTGCAATGTAGCGTATTTCTGTACTGTTTTTTTTTTTTTTTGTCACAAATACCATATGTTGGTATTGCTGTAAGTGTTTTTTGGCAGTAAAAAAAAAAAAAACCCACAATATCATTATGTTTGGTTTTGGCTGTATGGTTTTTTGGCAGCAAATACCGATATGTATGGTATTGCTGTATGGTTTTTTCTGCACAAATACCATATGTATGGTATTTCTGTTGGTTTTTGGCTAGAAATAGCCATATTGTATGGTAATTGCTGTAAGGTTTTTTTGCGATAAAACAAAAATACCATATTGTATGGTGTAATTGCTCTATGGTTTTTATTGGCACAAATACGCCATATGGTATGGTATTGCTGTATGCTTTTTTGGCACAAATCCAATATGTAGTGGTATTGCTTGTATGTTTTTTGGCACAAATACCAGATATGTATAGGTATTGCTGTATGGATTTTTGGCACAAATACGATATGATGGTTTTCTTGTGTCAGCAAATAACCAATTGTATGGTTTCCTATGGTATTTCTGATGTCCTGTGGTATTCATATGGTATTTCTGAATGTCCTGTGGTATTCCATGGTATATTTATGGTACATAAAATACCATAGAAGTACCATAGGGAAATACCACACAGGAAAAAGTACCATAAGAATACATCACAGCAGTGCTGTGGTATTTGGTCACAAATACCATATGTATGGTATTACTGTATGGTTTGCACAATACCATTGTATGGTATTTCTGTATGGTTTGTTTGGCACAAATACCATATGTATGGTATTTCTGTATGGTTTTTGGCACAATACCATATGTATGGTATGCTGTAGTTTTTTTTTGCACAAATACCATATGTATGGTATTGCTCTATGGTTTTTTGGCACAAATACCATATGTATGGTATTGCTGTATGCTTTCTGGCACAAATACATATGAATGGTATTTCTGTATGTTTTTTTTTTTTTTTGCACATAATACCATATGTTGGTATTGCTGTATGTTTTTTGGCACAAATACCATATGTTTGGTTTGCTGTATGGTTTTTTGCACAAATACCATATGTACTGGGGATATTGCTGTATGTTTCTTGGCACAATACCAATGTATGGTATTTCTGTATGGTTTTTTTTTTGGCACAGAATACCATATGTATGGTATGCTCGTATGGTTTTTGGCACAAATACCATGTGTAATGGTATTTCTGTATTTTATTTTTTGGCACAAATACCATATGGTATGGTATCTGCTGTATGTTTTTTTTGGGCACAAAAATACCATATGTATGGTATTGCTGTATGGTTTTTGGCACAAATACATATGTATGGTTTTCTTGGCACAAAATACCATATGTATGGTTTCTTGGCACAAATACCATATGTATGGTTTCTTTGCACACATACCATATGTATGGTATCGTTGTATGGTTTTTTGGCACAAATACCATATGTATGGTATTGCTGTATGGTTTTTGGCACAAATACCATATGTATGGTATTTCTGTATGGTTTCTTGGCACAAATACCATATGTCTAGTATTGCTGTATGGTTTTTTTTTGGCACAAATACCATATGTATGGTATTGCTGTATGGTTTTTTGGCACAAATACCATATGTATGGTATTTCTGTATGGCTTTTTGGCACTAATACCATATGTCTGGTATTGCTGTATGGTTTTTTGGCACAAATACCATATGTATGGTATTGCTGTATGGTTTTTTTGGCACAAATGCCATATGTATGGTATTGCTGTATTTTTTAATTTTTTTTTACACATATACCATATGTATGGTATTACTGTATGTTTTTTGGCACAAATACCACATGTATGGCACAAATACCACATGTACAGGGTGTTTCCGAAAAAAGGAAACCCAACTTTGATCAACAATAATTTCAAAAATATTCTATAATAAGTCCCATTCCGGGGTCTCCGTTCTCCCCCAACCCCTGACCGTCATCACATGAAATCGCAGCCCCTGATGGAAGGGGAGAC
>CALNVZ010000681.1:49487-62848 GCA_940671915.1 Paracentrotus lividus
GGCTGTATGGTATTTGTGCCAAAAAACCATAGGAAATCCTATGGTATTTTGGCTGTATGGTACTGCTGTATGGTATTTTGTGTGGTATTTATGCAAAAAAACCATAGGAAATCATATGGTATTTTGGCTGTATGGTACTTCTGTATGGTATTTTGTGTGGTATTTGTGCCCCAAAAAACATAGGAAAATCCTGTGGTATTTTGTATGGTACCGTTGCGTGGTACCACACGACATTTTTGTAAGGGGGGACGTGCCCCCCCCCCCCTCTATTTTTTCTGGGAGGGGATCGCCCCCCCCCCCTCGATTTTTATAGCTTAACATATTTTTATGTAGTGATTAGTTGGTGAAGCTAATAAAGAGCTAGTAAAATACAATGCTAAATGTTATTATAAGGCAAAATTTTCGGCTCGCGCTTCGCGCTCGCAAACATTTTCATTAGTTTCTTCATAATGTGCGAAATTTGAGTGTATTATTTTTCAATTTGGGGTGTTTCCGTCCCCCCCCCCCCCCAGTCGTGACATGAAATCGCCGCGCTTGCCTATAGGCCTAAATAAAAATATTAAAAAAAATACATATAGGCCTACAGAATAGGTCTACTGTTTTTTAAATAATTCAATCATTTTGTTGAAACGTAACATTTACCATGTCGACACAGCACAATTTGATGATAATGATAACAGTATGAATGATACTACTTATTTTCCATTTCACAATAAACCACGTTGAGTGTCGAAAATGTTTTTTTTTTTTTTAAGTCATTTGGAAATACAAAAGTGTTCGTTATTCATTTAGCCTACATGAAGTCTGTATCAGAAAAGTGGTACAAGCGGGTTAAAATTTCATAGTACATGTACATAGCAACTTAAAAAATAAATAAATGTTATCATGTAGCACAATACATGAAATATAAAGGATTTTACAATAAATTGCGTTTCATCCTGAAAACAGTTAATTGATAAGAGACAGAATAAACAAAGATTGGAGAAGTGAGATGAGACATACTAAGTTTACAAACTTTTACAAAATTCCCTTTAGGTAAACCTAAATTTGGAAATTGAGAAAATTGCTTTGTATGATATTCGTTTGTGCAGGCTGCAACTAATTCGCAACAGCTGAACATGCTGAATAAGACTAATAAGAACTCATAGCAGCATTTTTTTTTTCTTCAAAAAACAAACAAACAAACAAACGGAAGGATTTGTGAACATGTTTGAAAAAATAATGTGTGCATTATTGTGGATCATCCGGAAGGTAGAACGAATGACAGTGGCGAGTTGGGTAATTATCCTGTACAGTATAAGTCATCTCTTTAGAAAGCGTCTATACGACATCATTTAATTGCACAACCAATACAGAACAACTAAAATTAAGGATATTCTGTAGCAAATTGAAGCCAAGTTCACAGCAACATGATTTAAAATGATCTAATCGAGGGGGAAGGGCGTGGGGGAGCGGTTGTTCGAAAAACATTCGATGTACTAATTTCATCCTTTGGTTTGCCACTAATCCTGTGAATGGGAATTGATGTCAACCGGTTGCTTAATATGCATGAGGACCCCAGGCAATCCAGATGATTTGAAATGTAGAGTACAAAATAACTTCAGTACAATCGGTTGAAAATAACCCAAGTTATGAATTCCTTTTAAGTTTTAATGCATTTTGTCGACAAACAGTTTTGTGTATAATCGCATGCATATGCAATGAACAAACTGACAGATGATGTCATTGACCCACTACTTCTTTGGTATCAAATATGAAATCGAATATATTTATTTTTTTCTTACATGTGTACAAAAATTATATCTCTGATAATAAGTTACAGCACTGATAATCTTAAACATTCCATAATGAGTCAACCGGTTTCCCTGTTTTTATATTCATGGTGCAAAAAATTTGAATAATTGATATTTCATTATAAGAAAATATTAGAGAAGTAGTTGATACTAATGATAGATGACATCATCGGTGCTAGTGCAGTTAAGCATCCCGCCGCGAGGCCTGGTGCTACGTGAAGGGATAGGGTTGACAGCGACCCCCATGCACTAGGGTTAGTTTTGGGTGGTGGGTTAGGGTGGTATGTAGTGAATACCAAACTGCACTAGCATGCTCATTGAATATGCATGAGACTATGCACATAGCTGTTTGAATCGAAATTGTGCAAGACTTTTCATCGGCATTTCAGACTATTTATTGCACCCGAAAATATGGATGGGATGTTTCGCCCTGCACTGAAATGCTTGCATGTGTAATGTAATACCATGGAGGAAAGATAATTAGAAATAAGATTTTTTGAACTCACCAACTGGATTCCTCGTCTCTTCCACCTCCCTGGTATAATAACTTGAGAATGATTATCTGTATGCAGATATTCCAGGATCCCAGTTGTGCCCATATCCAAAGAAAACAACAATAATATAAACACTCCTATGGAAGACCCAATATACACAGCAAGTACATTGGACATCATGCTAAATAGCTTTAAATAACCCGCCAAAACCACTGTTACTAATACTACTGTACTGTATTAATACCATTAATGCTACTGATACTACTATTACTACTACTTCAAGTTCAGGGGTGTGCGCCTTCTGGTAGCCTCTCTCCTTTTTTCTGTCACTATACCTTTATCTGGACTTCTTAGTGTCTTTGAGAGTTACCATCTTTTTGGGGAATATCTGTGGATGCAGCTAGACCGGTTTGATGAGATTTGGTTTTGGATTTCTTGCTTAACTTTGATGTCTCATTTTTTTATCTCACTTGGCATTACACTGTGCAGCCATTATTGCCATGTTACACAGCTCAACATGATGTTCACTCAGCCTTGGATTTCTTCTTTTTGTAATGTACAATAGACTTGACCATTACAATGGGACCGGTCAAGTACGGATCTTTTGTACTCTTTCTTTATATTCTTGTACTACATAAAAGTGAATAGAGTACTCTGAGCTCATCTTCCCTATGTACTGAGTGTAGCACTCCTTTTCGTGTGAAAAAGAGTTATGGCAGTCACATCACATACTATGCTAACACCGATGCTACTTTCCAAGTGCTTCTTTCTTTAGATCTGGTGACATTAGTCCAAACCAGGTCCTGATGGATGTGATTCCACTCCTACGACTGACACTGTCTCTGCACAATGAATCATCACAGCACAAGCGTAAGGTGTATGATCGTGTCCAGCTTCATAGCCTTTCGTATACCAAACATAGGCTGGATAGAAAAGTCTGGGAAACTATCGTCTCGCTTGATATTGCCAGGAAGAAGAGAAACGTACACATCGTGGACGGAGGTCACCAGGAAAGTGTCACATCAATTGATGAAACAACACTTGCTCTGCCTGTTCTGCCTGCTCGGCCTGCTTCGCCTTCCCTGTCCTCCACAGCATCTTCAACTAAGAATCCCACTCAAAGACAGTTGTCAATGAGTATGTTGAATGCACGATCCTTGAGAACAAAACTGATGAATTCCAGGACTATGTCCTAGAACACGATTTTGACGTTTGTGTTCATATGTGAGACATGTTAACATCATCTGACGATGCAGTTATAGCCATCTTCTTCCTAAGGTTACACGTCAAGCACAGATGTAGAGCAAACAGGAGAGGAGGTGGACTTGCAATTCTCTACCGGGATGGGCTAACGGCAGCTATCAGACCTTCATTGGACATGAAGAGCGTCGAGATGATGTCTGTCACTTTATCATCCAGCAACAATATCAGCGTTGATGTTGTCATGGTATATCGTCCTCCTGGGTCTCGTGTCGCCTTCTCTATTTTATTGAAGAATTTACTATGATCCTGGATGAGACCTTCTTTAGACCTGCTCCACTTGTTATTACAGGAGACTTTAATATTCATTTGGATAACACGACTTTGCCCAACACGATGAATTCAATGAATTGCTTTCCAGTTATGGTCTGGTTCAGATGGTAACATTACCTACCCATGAACGTGGACATATACTTGATGCTTTCATCATACGATCATCTGATAGTGATATTTACTCTGATCTTCAAGTAATCCCTGGTATTTCGGACCATTCAACTGTAAAGTGCTTGCTTAATGTCGCCAAACCCCGTCCTAGGTGAGACTGTCCGTTGTACGTAACATCAAAGCAATTGATAGAGTGTCCTTTGCAGATGATCTGAAGCAGTGCAACATTGCTGGAGGCTGCTCTCAGGATGTCCACGCTGCAGTTTCACAGTATAACGTGTACCTTAGCAGTCTCATGGACAAGCATGCACCGGCTAAGTTGTGCAAGGTCAAGCATCGCCCGAAGGCTCCTTGGCAATACTCAAGAGTGTACCATCGAGAAACAGAGACGGAGTTTCTTGAAAAGAAGTGGCGGTCTTCGCGATTAGAGATTGATCGTCAATTGTATCAAGAGCAGAAGAGGCGTGTTAATTATCTTATTCGTCAAGCCAAAAAATCTTACTACAGGAGAGTTATTGAGGACTGTGGTGTGTTCTAGACAGCTCTTCCAGGTGTGCATAACAACTTCTTAACCGGAAAAAGTCATCTCCACTTTCATCACACACTTGTGAAAAGTCGTTGGCAGATATCTTCAATAATTTCTTTATTGACAAGGTTAAATTTGATCCAACGAAGCCTGTCTCCAGATGTTTCTTCACGACCACGCCTGACGGAGGAGATTTTTGAAATCTTTGACCCGACCACAGGAAGGGAAATCGAATCGCTAATTTGTGCAATACCAGTGAAGTCAAGTGAGCTCGACCCTGTACCGACAAAGTTGCTCAAAGAGTGTGCTTCGACAGTTGCACCAGTGATTGCAGCGATTGTCAACATGAGTCTTTCTAGTGGCGATGTTCCCAAGCACTGAAGCTGGCCCACATCCGTCCTCTACTCAAGAAGCCATCTCTGGACTCTGAGTCGCTCCTTAGTTATCGACCAATCTTCAATTTACCATATATTTCTAAGTATTGGAACGTGTTGCCTTTTCTAGACTGTCAGACTATCTCATTGCAAATGATCTGATTGACAGAAGACAGTCTGCGTACCGTCCGAACCACAGCGTTGAGACTCTCCTAGTGAACTTATCGAATGACGTATTGTCGGAGATGGACATTGGGCGCGTCACAGCCGTGGTTTGCCTAGACCTTTCTTGTGGCGTTTGACACTGTTCATCATGAATATACTTCTGGATATTCTGTCATCTCTTGGTCTTCGGGGAAAGGTCTTAAAGTGGTTCGAGTCTTATCTGTCTGATCGTTATCACTGGTTTGTGTCAATGGTGCAAAGTCAGATCAGGTTCTCCTAACAAGTGAGTCTCCCCAAGGATCCGAAAGAGGGCCCTTGCTGTTTCTGTATACCTCAGTGGACTCAGACATGTTTTAGATAAGCACTCTGTTATTAAGTACCACTGTTACGCCGATGATGTTCAATTGTATACATCATTCACGCCTGGTCAAGAAAACACTAAATTGTATATCAAAAAGCTTGAAGAATGTATTGATGATGTAATTGCCTGGTGTGCTCACACTCTCTAAAAGTAAACAATGCTAAGTCCGAATTCATGTTGCTAGGTTCTAGGGCTCAGTTATCTAAATGTAATGTGTGTTCCATCAAAGTAGGTGATTCTGTAATTAATATGTCAAACAAGTGTAGAAATCTCGGTGTTGTTTTCGATTCTAATATGTCTATGTCGAATCAAGTTCTAGTATATGTCGTTCTATCATATCAACTTCGTAATTTAGGGTTTATCAGGAAATATCTTACGAAGTCTAGCACAGAAAAGATAGTACATGCACGCATTACTCTCGGTTGATTTTTGTAATGCTTTGTTGATAATATCTCTCAATCGCAGTTAGATCGTCTCCGGAAGCTGCAACACAATGCTGCCCGTATAGTTTCTATGACCCCAAAGAGAATCACATAACTCCTGTACTTATATCTCTGCACTGGTTACCTGTTGTACATCGTATATATTTTAAATTGCTCTTACTTTTTTTTCACTCACTACACGGAACTGCTCCTAAATACAATTGTAGCTTGATACATCCATACAATCCCGTCGTAACCTTAGGTCTGCCAGCTCATCCTTACTCGCCATACCACAGTCTCATAATTCATGGGGGATCGTTCATTTCAATATGCTGGCCATTCCTATGGAATAAACTTCCACAAGACATCCGAAATATTTGTTGTCTTAGCACCTTCAAACTTCACTAAAAACCTGGTTATTCAAACAAGCTTACCAGTAAACGTATAATCTTATCTTTCTAAATATGTTTTTCATTTTTCTTTACTGCGCCAAGAGCATCTTTCATGATGGATACCGGCGCATTATAAATGTTCACATTATTTATTATTATTATTACTTCTGCTGCAAATAGCCTACTACTTGTACCTTAATACAAAAACTACTGCTGCTACTACTATTATCATGAAAGTCACATCTATTCTAATAATATTTTTTTTATTACCACCGATAAATCTATTTAGTGCGGTTATATAGTGCGGTTATGTTTTGCACTCTATAACGCTAGGATCTTGTCAAATTGGTGATTAGAGAATATAAAGTTTCATTGTGATTATGTAAAACTGTGCAGGTGTCTTCAAAGTTTACTACATTTATCAATATTTCCCAAGCAGTCGGCAGTGTAACTGAAACCATTTAACCTTTGCAAACAATCTATTCTGTTATCAATAATCATGCTGCAAAAACTAATAACAACACAATTTTTTTAACTTTGTCGCACCACGCCATTTGAAAAGATGAAATGATTATATACATTCTGAATAAATATTTCAGACTTCTAGCACCACAGGCAGGGCAGCCCAACACTTGGGCTTATTGTTACAACGGCAAATCAATACCCAGCTCACCGGGAGTTGGGCGGAGAATGCGCCGAGCGTTTGCTTCGATATAGGTGGTGAAAAACGTATTGGCAGTCGATCATCAAACAAAAAAACAAAATGTAGTCCAGAAATGCATTTACGCCAATTTATTAAATTTTTCAGTCTCAAATTTTCGACGGACTAGTACCTCCGTCTTCTTCAGTAGTGATATTTACAATGAAAAGTATTAGGGAGCGCATTCTCAGAGCAGCAGGTGCATGCAGTAAATATCACTCCTGGAGAAGAAAAAGGTACTAGTCCGTCGAAAATTTGAGACTGCAAAATTTAATAAATTGGCATAAATGCATTTCTGGACTACATTTTGTGTAGTTTTTTTTTAAATATATATATATATATATATATATATATTATAGAGTTTCACGTATTGGCAGGTGATCATCAAACAAAAAAACAAAATGTAGTCAAATAATGCATTAAATTTTCGCCAATTTATTAGATTTGTCTCAAATTTTCGACGGTAGTACCTCCGTCTTCTTCAGGAGAAATATTTACAATCTAATAAATTGGCGAAAATTTAATGCATTATTTGACTACATTTTATATAGTCGAAATAAAAACCAGAGGAGATTGGCGTTGCTGAAAAAACACTCTACGATTTTGCCAAGCTTTCGGCTAAAGCCTTCTTCAAGGGCTGAGTTTCTGTACTTGTTGTGTTACTGTGTGGTGTGTTTGATTTAATTAAATCAAACCTGACAAATGTGAAATTCGGCCAATTTCATTGATGATTATTGTTAATTCTACTGTGAGGTATGTCACAAAACTTGGCACACAGCTTCAACTGATCTCTAACTAACATGATCTTAATTCAAATTACGCATTCGAAAAGTCACTGCCATGAAGAAGCCCAACACTTTCTTCTCATTTTCATGATTTTCTTGTATCTTGAGCCCACTGAGGCGTCAAACATCGGGATTTTTGTGAAAATAGAATCAAAAGTACTCCCCAAAAAGATTTGTTATATTAGATCAAAGTAAGAATTTTAATTTTAGTCCATACGTGAGAAAAGGGCTTTTCCACTCTCACGTGCTCACTGGACGATGAATTTGTAAATAAATGCCATAGGATCATTGACACGTGCCCAAAGAATATAAATACAACCAAAAAAATGTTATTGAGATGCTTTCTAGTGCATAAAATTACTGAAATGCATTTTCGTAATTCTAAAATGGCCTATTTTTTGGTTGTTTGATGGGTTCATTCAACCGTGAATGAATGGATATTGGTTGCATACACTTTCACAACAGGAATTCCCTCATATTTGATCGATTATACCAAAGCAAAAAAGTCAAAATCGCAGTTTGGGCAATTTTTGCTGCATGCTTACTCAACCGTGAAATTTGACGCAAATTTCGCTTCCGTATATTGGGAAGCGCGTTTTGCATACATTCTGACGTGTAAAATGTTTAAAATCTGAAAATGGGTCCGTTATCATTGAATTAAACTTGCCAGTTTAGGCTTGTGAACTTCAAAAAATGACATTTTTGCATCCAACCATTGCTCACTGAAGCATGACTTGATGAATTTTTCTAAAATGCGCTCCCATTGTGGCTAATTATATTCCCTATATGGACATATAATTAGATTTTACGAATTCCTCCTGGTTAAGAAATGATTGATATCTGAAATAGGGGAAACTTTCTTTTTCTGTTGTGTTTATATATCTTATAAAAGAATACCGTTAAACTTCGTAGGGGGTCTTCCATAGACTTTGCACGGGAGGGTCGACGAACCTGCATCTCCTCTTTGAATTCGCCTCGCCGAGGCCCCCGCTTTGGCCCACGGGTCGGGTCGGCCGCCCGTCACTGTATCGCCGCATTTTCAGCCCACCACGACGTCGGATGTGCAGGTAATCCTCGATTTCCTTGACGAAAAATCCCCGTTGACTTGCGTGTTGAAGTTAGACGTCGAACGAAACAGACAACAAAAGCGTGACGTCATCTCGAACAGAACTGGCGTGTACGGTACCCAACAATTACCTCCTCATTACTCTTGCCCAAACAACATCTCCCTGCATGTAAGCATAAATATGTCCTATTGACATCATCGGTGTATTTTCTGTTTCCACACAGCGCCGAGTTAACATATATGCTGAGTTATTTTAGGTCGATTGTGAAACTGAGGAGGATCTGAGACGATTTGTTTATTGAATCGATTTCTGTCATGTACGCGTCGTAAAAATGCACTTAAAAACTGAATTAGACGCAAAATAACCATCGTAAAGTCATGTCCATCTACTGCTTTTGCAAAAAGAGTCATCAGGTATTAATTTTCATGTTTGATATTAAAAAATAGAAATTTACATGAATTCGGCGATTCTCCATACCCAGGTCGAAATTCCCATAGAGACCAGTAGAAACCAGTAGACACCTTTTACTGGCTTCTATTGGTGTTACGTAAACCAATATATTCCACTGGTTTACGGAAGTAGAGTTATGTCAAACCAATACAAACCAGTTATAACCCAGTAGACTCTAATGGAATACGGACCTGTAGAAACCAGTATAAACGAGTAGGATATACTGGTTTGTACAGTGATATAAAATTACCAATTCAAACCAATGTAAACAATTAGAAACCAGTATAGAGTCTAATGGCAATAAGACAAATAGAAACCATCACAGACCATTGGGCTCACAAAGATGAAGTCAAACCAATACAAACCATTAGACTCTACCGGTTACACAAGCCATTACAAACCAGTCGGATGTAATGGTTACAAAGTCTCGAAGTCAAACAAATACAAACCATTAGACTCTACCGGTTACACAAGCCATTACAAACCAGTAGGATGTAATGGTTACAAAGTCTCGAAGTCAAACCAATACAAACCATTAAGCCCGTATTCTGTTACGGGTTTTAGAGTTGTACGGCAATTGACAATAGAATCGAACAATAGCACCGTACGAGAAAAAACTCCCAGGACGAAAAAAACCTCCCAAACGTGTACAACTTCCGTACAGCTGGAAGTTTCTAGTGCACTGAAATGCACTAGATAAAACCGGAAATCCATTGAAATAATGACGCAACAATGATTGTTTGTAGTCGCTTTATCATTTGACTGCCGAGTGCTGTGCATTGTCGCTTAATTGTCATGCATTTTCAAATATCACGTCCCATTCATTAACAATTCAGTGGCCTGGGATGGGAACAATTAACAATTAGGGAGGTGGAAAGGGAGTTTTATTCTTTTGAATTAATCTCCTAAATAGCTCCACGAATTTTTTCTTTTCTTTCACAAATGTTGGAAAGATGCCCAATATCTTGGCCAAAAGAATGAAAAACACGTTATAACTTATGATTCCGATATCACGCTAGCATGCATCGCCAAAAGTCTCCACGTTAGTGCTGGCACTCAATCTTTCTTATTTACATTTTTCATCTTTTTCTCTACTTCTTCTTTTACTTTGGAGCAAAGTCCTGTAATGATCGAAGGGTAAATATAATTTTCCACTATTAAATATTCCAAACTTTTCACCCAGGCAACACATAAACAATAAAACGCAATGATCAATTAACATATCCACTCGCCACATCAACACCCACATACTCACACAATAACTTATAAATAATATGGACCCTTGCGAACGAAGGTCATGGATCTTTCCATTCTTTTTGCCCCTGTGCTATTTTGGTTACATGTATGTATGTATGCTCGCATCTAAATTTGAAATGAGCGAGAAATCTTTATTGTGTGATGGGAAAATGTAATCCATGCTTAACGGGTAATTATCAAGCACGGATGATCTTTTCTTATGAGTAAGCCTTAGCGGTTTCAGTCATTGGCCACAAGCACAATGAAAGCGACACAAGGTTTCAGATTTCAGGGCGGGAACCAATTGCTTTTGAAAATGAACTACTCGTTTAGTATTTTGCAATCCAATGAGCATAACTATTTGTGCTATGACTTACAAACTATTTCTTGTCCAATAGCCCACTATATATGCAAAAAAGGAAACGACGTGGGCGCTATATTTCGTATTCAGCTGCCATTAATAATTCAGTAGCTGAAACGAAAACATTAGTTTACATCCTACTCACGTTGAAAATAGTAATGGAACAAGTTTTCTCACTCTTAGAATTATGGAACCGTATAGGTGGTATCTGACGTCGCGCAGATGTCCCTGCAGACTTCAACACTCGGAGACGCTCTCGATAATTGTTCTATTGATAATCATCAGAGACACGTCTCCACGACAGAAAAAACAACACACACACCATTCGTAAGCATGTTCTACTCATTCCCACCATTAAAGGTGGTATCTCACATTTGTCCCGCGACTCAGATACTCTCCAAGGACGTCTCCGATATACCTATATATTTTTTTCTTGTCGCGAGCACTTCGCGGCGATCCCGGGGAGACGGCAGGGGGGGCTATGGACGTGTCCCCACACTACCCTCATTCTTTTTTCACTCGGGGGGCCCCCCTTCGATCTTTACACACTTGCAACAATTTATGTATCGTGATAGCTTGTGAACGCGTAAAATAAAGAGCGTTGAAACCTGCTATGTCAAATAACCCCATCGCTAAAAGGTTATTATAAGGCAACAATTTCCGGCTCGCGGCTTCGCCCAGCTCGAATCACACTTAGTTACTACCTGAAACCATAACGCTGCTGAAAGTATGCGAATTTTGCGCGTCGCTATATTTATATATCACTTTTGGGTGCTATCCTGTCTCCCAACCACCCCCCCCGCCTCCCCGTCGTCTGAATGAAATCGACCCCCAGCGCTTAGGTCAGTCCCCACAGAAACAAGGAATCTAATCTCAAAGGCGAAACGCCTCTTAACACGTATCCTCGCGCGACCACAAAAAAATCATCCAAAATCATTCAAACCATCCAAATTAGTCTCAAACTAGTTCCAAATCCGTTTTTCCAGTGTAATGACAAGTGACTTTGCCCCATTATCAACTTAGTTGAGTTTACAAGCGTCAGCTCTGTCCTCTCTAACACACATAATCTCAGGAACAAACTAACACTTCAACGTGTCCGGAAAATGCTCATTTTTGAATGATTAACTATGCAATTAACTAATCGTTGCTGGACCAGTCTCATATAAATAACCACAACCTAATCCTCCAACACACACCACCACCAACACGCTATCTTAACACCCTTAACCTTCCTAAAAGTATAACGACCGAAAATCCACATACCTTAAAATAAGAGCCTCCACATCCGACATAAAACTCACAAAGCCATATCAAATTCTAAACCACCTATACCCCTAGTTTAGAATTCTTTAGAAATGTGTGTACATAATTGTTCTCGAATGACGTCATCTGAATCTACTTTCGTACGATAGGACGCACGCTTCACTGACGCTTCATAGAGAAGCGTGCAAATCAGCGTTGCATTCTCGTCTTATTACCCTTACTATTTTCGTGCGACAGCACAACTCTAAACCCCGGAACAGAATACGGGCCTTATACTCTACCGGTTATACAAGCCATTACAAACCGGTCGGATGTAATGGTTACAAAGTCTCGAAGTCAAACCAATACAAACCATTAGACTCTACCGGTTATACAAGCCATTACAAACCAGTAGGATGTAATGGTTATAAAGTCTCGAAGTCAAACCAATAAACCATTAGAAACAAAGACCAGTATAAACCAATAAAATCGATATAATCTACTGGTTTGCGTAGCGATATAAAAATTATAAGTCATAAAAACCATTAGACTCTACCGGTTATACAAGTCATTACAAACCAGTAGGATGTAATGGTTACTCCATGGTTATAAAGACTCGGAGTCAAACCAATATAAACCATCAGAAACGCAAGACCATGAAAAACCAATAAAAAACAGTATGATCTACTGGTTTGCGTAGCGATATAAAAATTATAAGTCAAACCAATATAAACCATTAGAAACAAAGACCAGTATAAACCAATAAAATTAATATAATCTACTTAGTAGAGCGGTTTAGCCGAATAAATGTGCAAATTTTGACTAAAGCATGAAATTTCTACCAATGATAGTAAATGCCAAAACTTTCATTTTAAGATCGGGAGGTAAGTCAGGTTTGACCTCTGATGACCTCCAGAGGTCAATGACCTTTAAATATCAAAATATTGATATTTTGCGTCAATTCTCTGTGAATGGCATGATAATAATGTAGGAAACATGCATTTTATGTTACAATTATTATGGTGGTATCTCAATTCGCAGAGACGTCTCCGAGACCTTTTTTCCGTCGCGGAGACGTCTCAGAGACGTTTCCTCGACAATTTTCAGAACTGTCTCAAAGCTTTAAAAACAGTCTTAAATCTGTCTCCAATACTCGTGGGACGTTCTCCTACAAATCTAGACCACGTGACAAATCTTCCACAAGTCACGAGGATCTCGGAGACCTATCAGAGACGTACTCGCGACAAGTGTCAAAACCATCTCCAAGCCGTTTCCAAACTGTCTCAAATAATCCCATATCTGTCTCAATATAGTTTCTGCTATTCCCGCGACTCATGAAACTTCACCAG
>CALNVZ010000681.1:63989-98565 GCA_940671915.1 Paracentrotus lividus
AGGGTGATCGGGGTCAATCTACCTTGATCTACCTTGATCTACCTTGATCGGCCTCACTCGCCCTTCCTACTCGATATTTTTTGACATGTCCAAAAATATCGAGTAGGAAGCCCGAGCTTCAGCAGGTCGGGTAGTGATCGAGAAGAGGTCGAATCGATCGGAAACCGGTCGTATAATGAATCTAGTTTGGTCGGGATGATTTTCTCCCGATCTGCAGTTCCCGATCAACTCGATTCATACTCGATTCATACTCGATACTACACGATGGGTTTCCATTCATCTCGATTAAGATTTTTTCACAGCTCGACCTCAGGTTCAGGGCAGCTATTGATCTCTCCGACCGAACTCGATCACGACTCGACCTATATTCGACCACACTCGATCACATCCCGATAAACTTTTCGATCGCACTCGACAATAGTCGAACACATGCTGCTGATTTGTTTGAAATCAAGAACTCAAGAAATCAAGAAATTTTATTCTAAACTATAGGACTATTATCATTCTAAATCTGAAGAAGAATCAATGTCGAAACAACATGAGCAAGGATTGTATAATTATATGCCATGGCGGGGCGGAAAGGCTTATTTAATTCACTCAGGTCGAGCATAGCAATACAGAAACATGTCTTCCTCCTCTCCTTGATCCGCTCCTTAGAATTATCCAAAATATTAATTTCCCAAATGATTGGAAGAAACTGGTGAAAAGAAAACTGATAAGGTTTTTGCTTCGTGTGCCAGAATGAATAGTGAAAGTAATGGATAATATAACGTTTTTATTTTCTTTATTATAGCATGGTAAATACAAATAGTAGGGGAAAAGTAAAAGCAACGATTACGGGTTATTTTGTTGTTATTTTGTTTCGTTTTGTTAAAACTGATCATAAATAAAAAATAATAAAATCAGTTTAAAATCTGAATGGAGATGGGCCATTTTGATAAACTATGTTTCCTTATAGTAGGAATAATATATAGGTATAATGTTTATTTGCCTTCTTTTCATTTTTACATAATATATACAGTGCGTCCCAAAAAAAAAAACTATACATTTTTTGACAAGGTTACCATAATGAAAATATATGATTCTTGGGGGAAAAAAGTTTTGATGTATATAAAGCTCATATCCTCAACTATCATTATGACACCAAAAAAAAATCCGAAAATAAAAAATTCTTCAGTGAACAATGCCCTCTTTTATGAGTGGGTAGTCGACTGTTCGCTTTTAAGTTGAAAAAATAAAAGCTAGATCTGTTTTTAATGTTAATGCAGTACAATGAAATGTGCAAATGTTTATTTAGAAAAGAAAAAAAAAGAATACCTAACATGATCGAAATAAAGTACCTTAATATTTTTAGGATTCTTAGATATTTTGTTTTATATCGGCCCTTCTTTTTTTTTTTGGAAAAATGAAGGTAAATGAAAGAAAAAGGCAGTAAAACTAGCAAAGGGATTGATTTTTTCTTTAATTTGTAATGTTTAATGATAACTGTTCAAAACGCTTATACAGTGCGTCCCAAAAAGAAGTATACACTTTTCAAATGGCTATCAAATAAAAAAATATATGATTCTTGGGGAAAAGGTTTATATGGATATAAAGTTCATATCCTGAACTATCATTATGACACAAGAAATTCCGAAAATAACGCATTCTTCAGTGAGCAATGCCCACTTTTGTGAAGGACACAAAAATTCGCTATTCATTTATCATCTTTGTATGGCATGCCAGGAGGAAATCGAACAATAATGGAATAAATCCGCTAACATAAAATATATACCGAAAGTCAGAAATAAACAATCAATACTTTGCAAAATGTTTTTTTTTAATCGTTTTGTTTTCATGTCATTGATTTTTGCTTTGACTTCGGTTTATTTTTGTCTTAGTTTGTTGCCCGATTTATTCCATTATTAGTTGAATCCCTAATGGCGTGCCATACAAAGGTGATACATGAATAGAGAATTCTAATACTTATGTCCCTTACAAAAGTGGGCATTGCTCACTGAAGAATGCGTTATTTTGGAATTGTTTGTGTCATAATGATAGTTGAGGATATGAGCTTTATATGCACTGTTAGAACGCGGTTTAAAAATTTCACTGTTTAAAAAAATTTTGGTTTTAAAGTTATACCTACTTGTTTAATATTTAAACATAACATTGTTGTTTAAAACCTGAAACAAGGTTTTATAGCCTTAGACAAGACCTTTTTAAAGATTAGAGTTTAGATATCAAAAAGTTTTGCAAATGTCATGTGATAGACATGAGCTGATGGCATCACTCGATACATGCAAGGTAAAATCGGCGCAACATTAATCATAGCGAAGGACTGATGCCTCACACATTAACTGAGTGTATGTACTGATGAGTTGGCTCAGTGGATAGAGCGTCTGTCTTTTATTCAAAGGGTTGTGAGTTCAATACCCGGCCGCGTAAACCAAAAGTTGGAGCGTTTTTATTTTTAGAGAGAAGCGTTAAACAATACAGTTGATATTTTAAACAACCATTAAACAAAATGTTGTTTAAACTTTTGAACAACAAGAGTGTTCAAGTTTGAAACAACGCTGTGCGATTCACCATTTAACACGCAGTTGTTGAAGATTTTAAACAACTTGTTTAATTTTTTCTAACAGTGTACATCTAAAGTTTTTCCCCCAAGAACCATATATTTTTTTTTTTTTACTTGGTAGCCATTTCAAAAGTGTATAGTTCTTTTTGGGACGCACTGTAGTATAAAATTACTGCAATGCGGCAAATCGTTAACGAAATTGAAAAGATTCTTGTTCATCCGACCCTTAATAATTAAAATTATAAACAATTATTTTTTAACCAACTTCTTCCTAAAATTGTCCTTGTCAATCATTATATGAAGAGTTTGATTCCAAAAGGCGCTGAATCCACTTTTAGTGTTTTAGAGTAAATCAAGGTTTTTTGATTTACCACTTTCTCTTATCCATTTGAGTTTATTTTGATATATATGATAAAGCTATCGTATTCGAATAATTAAATCATGTTTTTAAAAATCTAGCTATCAATTTCAATTTTTAAGAAATTTTTATGATTTAAATTTCCATGGATTTAGCTCCTTTTGGAATAAAACCTCCGTCAGATGTCAATTTTTGTACATTTAAAGCCTATAAATGAATGAAATTCAACACGAAACACATTAATATTGCTACCAGAGTATAGATGCGGCTTTTCTGATGTTTAAATTTTGAAACTTAATTTTTTTAATTTTTTTTTGGAATATCCTATCTTTTCTCTAGACCGGGATTTTCGATGTTTTATTCCAAAAGGAGCTAAATCCAAAAATATTCATAAAATTACGAAAACTATTCTTATTATCTAAAAATTTTGCACTGATGATGGAGACTGGTAGCCACAACATGTGCTAAAAGATCTGACTGTATATTGTTAGGAAAAGTGGTTAAATAAACAAATCCTAAATGACCATAGTGGATTTAGCGCTTTTTGGAATAAAACCGTTTTGGATTTAGCGCCTTTTGGAATAAAACTCACATATTTGTAACCAATTTTTTTTTCAAACTTCTAAAAAAAAATTTTTTATCCGATATGCTGCATTTGATTCCCATGCATAAGATGCACTTAATTAACCAATAAAATCCATTTTGGTCAAAAGTGGATTTAGCGCCTTTTGGAATCAAGCTCTTCATATACAAAGATATCAATTAAATTCATTTTGTGACTTCTTCCTTTTTTAAGGACAACTTCTAACACTTCGCCCAAAAGTGCAAATCATTTAATTCCATCTCCAAAACAAAGATCTTTCCCTACAAAACGGAACAAGAATACGAAGCTTGTCCTAGCTGTCAATCTACTCGGATCAAAATCGTGTAGATGTCTAGTTTGTCGGGAAGAGGTCGAGTATTCATCGTGTAATGATCGTGTATACATCGAATCAAATCGAAATAATCGAGTATTGATCGTGGTGGTTATCGAGGAGAGATCGGACATCATCGTGTATGGATCGTAAACGATCGAACAGGGGATCGGGAAGGGCTCGTGTAGATACCCGATCAAGCACTTGGTCGAGAATGATCGGGGGAAAATTGGTGTTTTGACCTGGTCGGGTTCGATCGAGTTGATCAGATCGGCAGTGTGAACCTAGCATGAGAGGCTCGATGACCGGAAGTACAAATTGTATGTAGCGTGCGCTATTTATTTCCCCGTACTATACGAAAATCTATCGTCGTGAGAGCATCTGATACCGAAATTTCTCTGAGAAAATTGCTGAAAACCAACAAGGTAGGTAAAACTTACGGCATTTTTTACCCTGATGTAAAATTTGATATTTCACAGAATGTGATGGTGAAAGAGAGTTTGAGGGGGTAACCTCAATTGTTTGTATGTTTAGTAAGCTTATAGTTTAATTTTGATCATACTAGCGTGTACAGGTCAATTTGTTGTAGTGAAGGGGTGCAATGACATGGCATTGAATGCTTGTCTGGCATAGCAACATTAGTGCAGGTAATATGGGCAGTCCTAAATGGCGGAAATGATTCTGGTACTTAGTATTAGGATGAGGCATGAATCTCTTTGCTACGATTTTTTTTTGGGTATATTCACAGTATTAACATAAATAACTATAAGGCCTATATTGATTTGTATAATGAAAAGAATATTAAAATAATATTAAAAAAGAAATAGTATACAAAATACAAAACAATGAATATATAGTCAAAGTATTTACTGAAGGGTCTTATAATTTCAAATCATATCTTAAACATCTTTCAACATTTTTTAGCAAATTCCAGACATACTAGAGTTTTTAAAAAATACATTAAATACATATGCCCATATTACCAGCATATGCAGTTAATATGGGCACTTTGGTGATGACGTCAACATTTGAATATTGCAGTCAGGGGTGTTGATGATAATTGTTTTTCTTCACAATAAAAGTTAGAGCAGTAGTTATTGATTCATATAAACAAAGATTAGACTGTGTGTCATTTTGTAATTTTTAGGCAAATGATCTTAGGGGGCCCATATTACCAGCATGTATCCTATCTCACTTCGCGCAAACTATACTTTGAGACGTTTCGGAAACGGCTTGGATACGGTTTTGAAACTTGTCACGGAGACGTCTCCGAAATGTCTCCAAGACGTCTTCTCAGTCCCCGCGAAGTTTTATGAGTCGCGGGAATCGCGGAAACTAAATTGAGACGGATTTGGGACCACTTTGAGACCGTTTGGAAACGGCTTTGAGACGGTTTTGACACTTGTCGCGGAGACGTCTCTGAGAGGTCTCCGAGATTCCTCGTGACTTGTGGAAGATTTGTCACGTGGTCTAGATTTGTAGCAGAAACGTCTTGCAAGTTTTGGGACAACTTCTTTAGTTTTGAGACAGTTCTGAAAATTGTCGTGGAGACGTCACTGAGACGTCTCCGCGACGAAAACAAAGTCTCGGAGACGTCTCTGGGAATTGAGATACCACCATAATTCTTGAGTGCAACATGAAATGCATGTTTACTTCATTTTTATCATGTCATTCACATATAAATAACGCAAAATATCAATATTTTCATATTTGAAGGTCATTGACCTCTGGAGGTCATCAGAGGTCAAATCTGGTTTACCTCCCGATCTTAAAATGAATGTTATGGCATGTACGACCATTGGTAGAAATTTCATGCTTTAGTCAAAATTTGCACAATTCGCCTAGAATTTGGGGCTAAACAGCTCTACTAACATGTAAGAACACAATTAATGCATTAAAAAAACATACTTAATACAAGGTACGGTGGTACAAAAAGAAAGAAAAGAAATGGAGGCACCAGTGACCACCCAGGAGTGTGTCTCCTGTACATACATGTACTTGAAGTTTGAAGAGAAGTTTGATGATCTGGGTTCACTAAGTTGATATTCATAGTTTTTTTGTAAAGAATTTCAATGATGAGCCACCAAATGATTACAGAGGGGACACTACCCGGTATATGTGAGGATTTGCTTCAAAGTTAAATTATCATTGCACCAACACACACTGAAAGCGATTCCCAAAGTAAATGTAGGAGTCAAGCCAATGCTCAGCCATTTGCTGTCTTCGAATGAATATAGAAGCAGCTGATCAAGCGGAAAATATTTGTCTCCTTGTTGCAACCATATCAGGTATTAAACACAGGTTGTAATATATCATTATTTCCAAAAATATTATGTCATGTTCAATCAATAAGAATTATTTCCACACATTGATTTTATTGTGTGCAGATTGATGTCAATTGACTAAATACATCTAGCCATGTAGATTTATTGTTTAAATGAGAAAATCCATGTGGCAATACTTTGGAGAGATATCAAATACTGGATGGTAATTCTGCTCAGAATCTGCAAACATCGTTGAACATCAACATGAGCTGCTGAAGATTTTTTCTCCGCCAAATTTAACTTCAGACTGATAGTCTCTTCTAGTTTCAAATAATAGTAGCCACCTAAAGCAAAGGGGGAAGATGGAAATAAAACAAATAATATTTACATGTAGTCAATGGTGTTAAAAAATACAACAAACAAACCCCCTAAAAATTAGTGTGATTCCCATAAATGTATCATTAGCCCTACATCAATTAACAGTTTTCTGCACAACTTAAAGAGTTACATGTCTTCCATCAGATTCTTATTTCTATATGGAAAAGATAAATGATCATTTCTAGCTCACTTACTGTTCTCTTTATTTTCTAAACCCCATATTGAAGGGGATTTATAAAAAGTATAATACATTTTCAACGAAAACCATATAAAACTCACAGCTGGCGGACGTAAACATGCAAATAAACAAGTACATGGGGGTGTTGATGTTACCCATATCAATTATTTACCTGGCAGTGGCCGATCCAGGACTTCATGAGAGGGGGAGGGGGGCGGCATCTTCGGATTTTAACATAAACGATCAATGAAAGGTTTCCAAATTATAGGGGGCACGTCCCCTGCACCCCGCCTGGATCCGCCACTGCCTGTTATGAACCATGATTACAGGTACACAATCATTCAGCTATTTCTCAACTCATGGATAATTTCCTTACCTCTGTCTCAGGAATCACATGTTGTTACAGTACAGCTGCAGGGTTCGATGAAGTAAATGCAGTGGCGTATCTAGGGGGGGCAAGGGGGCACGTGCCCCGGGCGGAGCTTCAAGGGGGCGCAAAAAAGGAAAAGGAAAAAAAAAGAAAAGAAAAAAAGAAGAAAAAGAAAGGAAAGAAGAAGGAGAGGAAGAAAAAGGAGATCGGTGATCCACAGTCGATATTGGGGTTATGTTTCCTCCCATTATTAATTTTGGCGCCCCCTACATAGCACCACTAAGTTTAACTTTTGGCGCCCAAAAGTTTCTAGTAATTTTTTTTAGGTTTAGTACCTTCTATCTTAGTTTCGCGTCAATTTTGCACCCCCTGTATATTAAAGATCAAATCGGCGCCCTTAACTTCAATTTAGCGTCCTTTTATAAATGTTAAGATCAATTGTGTGCCCCCGGTGTGTACACTCCTAATCCTAATTTAGACCAATTTGACATCCCCTGAGTTTCCAATATTAATTTAGAGCCCCTTTAAATAGTTTAAGATCAATATGGCACCTCAAATTTAATGATCACCATTTGCCCCCCCCCCCTCCGTGCTTCAGATAAACATGAAGGTTTTTTTTTTTTGTCGATACTTTTCTCGCTGCCTAGTTATCCCTTTTTGTTCTTCATTGTCATTCGTCTTTGTTTCCGTATTTTTATGACCATTCGGTCCAAAGACCTTTACTTGCAAGTTCATTCAAGTTCAGAGCTCTAAATTTCGCTCGCGCTTCGCGCTCGCATTATATTATATGTTTCAAAATCATTTGAGGACCAACAAAAAAGGTTTTAAAATTATTATTTCCTACTAAAAAAAAAAAGAATCGCATGCATAGGTCACACATCCCAAAAACATTTGTGCAATAGGCCTTTTGACACCCTGAAGAGTAAGGCTTTTTTTATTTTATTGTACCTTCGTGATAACGAAATCTGTATTAATGATTCTTAAATGCAAGATTCGAGTAATGCACGAAATCAAAATTTCCGCTCGCGCCTGTCGCGTCGCATTAAATTAAATAATGAGAGGAAATAAAAAAAAAAAATTGATAGCTACATGTATGCAACACTATCATTAATCATGGATCCAGCGGCAACCAAATCATCCCAGGTCTGGAGAGTCGAATGTACTGACAGAGGCCAGACTTTTTCGTGACTCATATCAAAACTGAAAAACTCATAGTCCGTTGAGCAAAACTGGAGTAGACCGGGGGGGCGCAAAGTCAACAATTGCCCCGGGCGCACTTGACCCTAGATACGCCACTGAGTAAATGTGAGCCGCTTTCGATTTTGGATGCAGGATAGAGCAGTCAATTCTGTATAAATGTACAAATATTAATTAATTAAAATGATGTAATTATAAACAAAATAGTGTAATTCATACAAATTTATTATTAGCCCTACATCAATTAACAGTTTTCTGTACACCTCAAAGAGTAAGATATCTTCTGTATCAGATTCTTATTTTTATATGGAAAAGATAAATGATGATTCTTAGCACACATACTGTTCTCTTTATTTTCTAAAACCCCATATTGAAAAAAAATATATATTTATAATTTATTTTAAAAGAAAACCATATAAAACTCACAGGTGGCTGACGTAGCATGCAAACAAATACAAGTACAAGGTGTGTGCATGTTACCCATATTAATTATTTACCTGTTATGTACCATGATTACAGGTTACACAATCAGGCCTACATTGATAATTTCCTTACCTCTGTCTCAGGAAACACGTGTTGTTTTAGTACAGCTGCAGGCTTCGATGAAGTAAATGTGAGCCATTCTCGATTTTTGGATGCAGGATAGAGCAGTCAATTCTGTATAAATGTACAAATATGAATTAATAAAAATGATGTAATTATACACACAAAAAAGCTCATCAACTAATAATTACAATACCTGCAGGAAAAAAATCCCAAAATAACCAAGAAAAAAAAAGTGTTTTCAGATTACATGTACCTTTCATTTATTTTCAAAGAAATATAATAGAAAAAAATATAATAAGTACAGCATGTAACTCTCTATGGCGGATTTCGTAGAAAAATTCTGCATCACACGTTTTTTTTTTTTTTTAGGTACGACACATTGGAAGTTTTCACAATATCTTTACAACAGAAAACTTGGGAATCACAGAAATTGGCCCACAACGTCTACATGCAAGAAAAATTGCAACGTGCATGCTATGCATGCGATGTTTAAGGGGACCAATACCCAAGGAAATAATCCCTTTCATTAAAAAAAAGAGCACAATCAGAGAAGCAATTTAAAAAAAAAGTTTCAATAAAATCGGTTATAAAATAAGAAAGTTATGGAAGTTTGAAAAGTCTCGTTTTACCATCTATGGGATCCTCAAAATGGCAACATCGGCTTCAAAATGGCCGATTTTATGGGCAACTCTCCATTTGTTTTGTACACAAATTTTCAGATTTTCCCCATTTTCTTTCAAAATATGTCTTATTTACTTCTGAGCTCAAAATATGTCATGGAAAAATACATTTCACACAAGATATGTTGAGCTCAGAAGGATCCGCGCCTGTCCATTTCAACTGTCGAATGGGCACACAGAACTCGCGTGGATCGTACGGACTAAGCACTTACAACGCGCGTTGTGCGCACTGATTTCTACTGAGCCGGCGACGGACGTTTCGTATTCAATAATTATGTATATAAACCCCTACCAAAAAGTTCCGCAAATCAACTTTGGGCCATGATAACTTTTTATGTACACTTAAGTTATTTCTGATATTCATATTATTGGAAGGGTAATTTATTCCCCTTTTTATTGACATTATATTTGTAATGATTGTGTCATGCTTCAATGCACAAATTATCAGAATATGGGGAAAAGTAAAAAGTCAAATGGTGTAAAATGCACTTTTATTGATCACATTGAAGTTCCACAACTCCAATTAAGACCCTGATAACTTTTGGGGTATGTTATAATTTATATTGAATTTTATACCATTGTCAAGTTCATTTATTACTCTTTTAGTTATACCTAATTTGCCATGGTAATGTCATGCCTGAGTCCACAGAACCCCTGAATACCATCTGAATGCAAGGCACAGTAAAAGATAGTGTCCAGTTTGGATGTTCTGTAACACAAATTTGACCCTTCATACATTTGAATATGGGTTTTAATCATTATCATATTTTGTAGCATTGAAAAGTTTATTTATTCTTCTTTTTATTGATACCCTATTTGCAATGGTAACATCATGCTTGAATGCACATAATTCACAAACATAATGTGAAGTAAAAAGTTAAAAGTTGCGAAATGCATTGTTATTGCTTAAATTGAGTAACTCGCAATAGACAATATCAGTCACAATTTGCAACATTTTACATCTGACTTGTCTTATTATTCAGGTGTTCTGTGCATACACGAACAATGCTATAGTTGCAATTAAGGTATCATTAAAATGAGGAATAAATTAACTTGGCAATGGTATAAAGTTCAATAAAAATACTAAAATACCTCACAAGTTATCAGGGCCTAAAGTTGAGTTTTGGAGTTCAATTTGATCAATAAAAATGCATTTTGCAACAATTGATGTTTTAGTTTTCTCCATATTTTGACATTCTGTGCATTGAAGCATGACGCAGCATTGAATCTTATATATTTTTTAACATTTAATGGGTCTTTATATTACATATAATTGATGGCCTGAATATTGTCGACTATTTTGGTATGCCCTGAAATAAGAAAATCTTCAAACATGAGAACAGTAGATGACTTGACCAAGTCATTTCTTAAACGAAGGGGAGGACAAAAAGAAGAAATGCCCCCAAAATTAAAATTATGGGAGGTGGGCATTATCAATAAATGAAAACTTAAAACTTGTTTCATACTTCTCCCCAAAAAAATGTGTACAAAAGAGATAGCATATACGGCAGACAGCATCACCAACAGATCAATTTTAATGTTGACAAAGACAAATATAGTCCTCTATTGCAAATACTGTTTGATGCAACTTTATTCCACCAAATCATAGTCAATTTATTAATATAATTTAATTATGTTAAAATGTGTGTATGAAAAAGTATGTATATATGTATAAATATTGCATAGAATCCCCTCACCAGTAAAAAAAAAATGTATTGCAGCATTGTATTTTTTTTTTTATTTATTTAATGAGTCTTTATATTAATATAATTGATGGCCTGAATCATGTCGACTATTTTGGTATGCCCTGAAATAAGAAAATCTTCAAACATGAGAACAGTAGATGACTTGACCAAGTCATTTCTGAAACAAAGGGGAGGACAAAAAGAAGAAATGCCCCCAAAATTAAAATTATGGGAGGTGGGCATTATCAATAAATGAAAACTTAAAACTTGTTTCATACTTCTCCCCAAAAAATGTTTACAAAAGAGATAGCATATACGGCAGACAGCATCACCAACAGATGAAATTTAATTTTAATGTTGACAAAGACAAATATAGTCCTGTATTGCAAATACTGTGTCATGCAACTTTATTCCACAAAATCATGGTCAATTTATTAACATAATTATGTTGTAGTTTTCAACATTAATCCATTTATCTATTTATTTATTTTTTTTACAATTTTTATTATATTTTGCTGGATAATGATTTTGGCAAGTATCATCTGAGTACTGATTTTAATATTATAATAAAATAATATAATAAATACATTTAAATAAATAGATATAATTAAATAAAAATATATATATCCACCACAAACATCGAGATCAAAAACTTACGTTCATCGCACTTGCACGCACTTACAACATGCGCGTGAGTACTGAAACCGTGCGTGAGGTGCACGTGTAAGTACGGCCTCCGTACGATAACGATGCAAACGCACGGAGATCGTACTTTGTGAGCACGTCCAGCTCACTTACAACGTGCGCAACGTACGACGCAGGCAACCGCCCATAACCATGCATGGTGTACGGGCCACGTACTTACACCTTGAGCAGTCCGTACGTTGACGTACTCGCTCCGTGCGCTTACTACTTTTCCCCACGTTTTGAGAAAAAAACATAGCGACCGTGGCTTTCCCCAAAAAACGTACGGCGAAAAAAAAAAACGTACGTCGGCTTGTGACCAGGGCTTACGACGCAGCCTACAGGGCACGTACGTTCCCCGTAGCCTACTGTGAGTTGTGACCACCGCATTATTGTCTGTCCCACAGGCGATCACAAACCTGCGAATAATTGTTCGGTCGACAGTAGTTGCAGCCTATCGTAGATAGAATCTTAGGGTGTGTTCAATATCCAGTTTCAAATTTATACGCCAACATGAATCATGATACAAAACGCAATTACAAAACACAAACACAAACGCGATCAGCGGTGCACCGTTCAGTGTCAAAACTTTAAAGCTGATTATATTTCCATCGTCTTTAAATTCCCCGCTCTCAAAAAACAAACATCTTCCCTTGCACCGGAAGCTTCCACTGCGAGAGCACATTTAAACACATTTGAAAACTCAATCCTGTTCAGTGTCGCATTTCGTTGCAATCGCGATGCTCAAGGTCGTAAAATTGAAGCTGATTGTGTTTCAAAACGCATCTTTTTCGGCGTTTAAACTTTCCTCCGAATCGAGATTTGAAACACGTTTATATTTACGACCGGGGATGGTGGACAATGAACACATACTTTGTTTCTCTTTATATCAGCGTTTTATAATTGCGTTTTGTATCAACCCTAACCCTATAAATTTGAACCTGGACATTTAACACACTCTAAGGTAGGTCTATAATCCCTGTTTTTGTGCGATCTTGTCATCCGACATTTTCAGGTTGTCGCACAACGATCGCCTCCTATGGAACAGGTATGCACAATCGCAAAGGTAAAACACCTTGTTTTTATGTTAACAACTAACCGTGGTATATGTTAAACGATTTTGATTCTAATCGCTTCCAACTCGTTGTCATCCTGTGCAGCCACGATTCATACCGACCAACATGTTATCGGATGGTTAGGAAAGGATGTCCGTCTACCATGTGACTTCACCTATCCGGACGTGATAGCTCTGTACTGGACCAACAGCAGTGGCAAAGCCAAAGTTTCCTTTTTTAGAGAAAATCCAAGGAGCTTTGATGACCGGTTCACCATGAATGATGATTTCTCCCTTGTCATAAGAAACGTCCAAGTTTCTGATGAAGGGAGATATTCGTGCCACTTGGAACTGGACTCTGGACAAAGCTTCACCAACCACACGGAGCTGTCCATATACGGTAAGGATAAGGGATTTGGATAGGACACCATTAGTAGGCCTATTAAGTGAAAGAACACGGTGTACGCATTGTTGAAAATAGTCAGGAGTTTTTTCCAAAAATCTGCTTTAGATGACTTACTGTTTTATATGCCAGATATTTAAGAACATAAAAAGGTTGATGCTAAACTAAACCATATATTTGTATCTTAATGAAGGCCTATATTTTGTAAAATCATGACAGTTCTGTTAGTCAAGGTAATAACCACACTACCCTGAAATAAGTCTCTCGCCTCACGACACCTTCTTTTAACTACAGTCTCCTTTATCATTTTGGGGTGTTTTTTTTTTGTGTTTGTGTTTTGTTTTTTGTTGTCCCCGCCGAACGAGTTCGAGCAGGGGACTATGAAACGGGCTCCGTACGTGTGTATGTGTGTTTGTGTGTATGTATGTGTGTGTGTGTGTCCGTCCATCCGTCCGTCCGTCCGTCCGTGCGTCCGTATGTGATCAAAATCTTCAATTTTTCTACTCCTTCGCCATTTTTCATCTGATTTCGATTCCGTTTGCTTTATATGATAGCACTAGGTGATGGCTACCAAACTTCTTCACAGAATTTGACCTTTGACCTTTGACCCTGATTTTTGACCTATATTGTTAATTGGCTACAAAATGCTACTCCTTCGCCATTTTTCATCCGATTTCGATTCTGTTTGCTTATATGATGCACTAGGTGAGGGCTCAAAACTTCTTCACGGAATTTTGACTTTTGACCCCTTTGACCTTTGACCTTCATTTTTGACCTATTATAATTGGCTACAAAATGCTCTCCTCGCATTTTTCATCCTGAAATCCGTTTGCTTATATGATAGCACTAGGTGAGGGCTATAAACTTCTTCACCGAATTTTGACTTTTGACCCCTTCTGACCTTTGATTTATATATATTGTACATTGGCTACAAATGCTACTCCTTCACCATTTTTCTTCCGATTTCGATTCCGTTTGCTTTATGTGATAGCACTAGGTGATGGCTACAAATTTCTTCACAGAATTTTGACCTTTGACCTTTGACCCTGATTTTTGACCTATATTGTTAATTGGCTACAAAATGCTACTCCTTCGCCATTTTTCATCCGATTTCGATTCTGTTTGCTTTATATGATAGCACTAGGTGAGGGCTACAAAACTTCTTCACGGAATTTTGACTTTTGCCCCTTGACCTTTGACCTTCATTTTTGACCTATATTGTTAATTGGCTACAAAAATGCTACTCCTTCGCCATTTTTCATCCGATTTCGAATCCGTTTGCTTTATTATGATAGCACTAGGTGAGGGCATAAAACTTCTTCACCGAATTTTGACTTTGACCCCTTTGACTTGACCTTGATGTACTATAATTGTACATTGGCTACAAAATGCTACTCCTTCACCATTTTCTTCCGATTTCGATTCCGTTTGCTTTATGTGATAGCACTAGGTGATGGCTAAAATCTTCACAGAATTTTGACCTTTGACCTTCTTGACCTTGATTTTTGACCATTTGTATTGGAGCTCAAAAAATGCCACTCCTTCGCCATTTTTCATCCGATTTCGATTCCGTTTGCTTTATGTGATAGCACTAGGTGAGGACTACTTAACTTCGTCATGGAATTTTGAATTTTGACCCCTTTGACCTTTGACCTTGACTTTCGACCTTTATTGTTAATTGGCTACAAAATGCTACTCCTTCACCATTTTTCATCTGATTTCAATTCCGCTTGCTTTATGTGATAGCACTAGGTGATGGCTACAATACTTCTTCACCGAATTTTGACCTTTGACCTTTGACCTTGATGTTTGACCTATATTGTTAATTGGCTACAAACTGCTACTCCTTCGCCATTTTTCATCCGATTTTGATTCCGTTTGCTTTATGTGATAGCACTAGGTGATGACTACAACACTTCTTCACAGAATTTTGACTTTTGACCCCTTTGACCTTTGACCTTGACTTTGACCTATATTGTACATTGGCTACAAAATGCTACTTCTTCGCCATTTTTTACCCGATTTCGATTCTGTTTGCCTTATGTGATAGCACTGATCGTGATATAATGGGAATTTTACATTATCGGCGGGGACATATATTACGCATCGCGTAATTTACTCATCCACTTGTTTCTTTTACAACATTTGCAATATTATCCGTACTGTGGTTATCACTGATCAATTATATCACTGATTATTTAGATAGTGCTACGATCACCGTTGGAGAAAATGAATTTTAGGATGACTACCCTATATCATGGTATCTGTTTCCATGTACATTATGTTTACAATTTTTTGGTTATGAATACATAGAGAGAATGTTCTATAACTCTTCTTGCATTGACTATGGATTCGTACCCATAATTTGAAGCACGTGGTTACCGTATGAAGTAAGTAAAAAAAAATGCATGTGTTGTTATTTTTCCTTCCAAAGCGTCACCATCAATTCCTCGCATTCAACAATGTACCAAAGACCCGTCAGGGAACAACATTATGAACAGGCACATGATCTGTGCCGTCGAAACATCCAATACCCACCCTTTCAACTTGGAGTGTCACGTGACTGGCTTCAGACCAAACGTAACACTTGAGTGGATATCCTCTCGGATAGTGAAGCAACCCATTGGGGAACCTTTCCAGATAAAGCTTCCTGATGGAACATGGGAGAGAGAAGTCGCAATCAGTGTCACAGCCAAGCTGGGTGAGGAACAGGATTACACCTGTACGGTGAGGGGAGAGGCGACCAATGGAACAGCTTGGTCAACAACCGCCACGGTGACAGGTATGTCATAATTTTATAAAATAAATTATCATATTCAGAGAAAACCGCTATCTTCCACAATTTGTAATTACGTTATACCGTTTTGACAATGGTCTGGTGTGTATATAACTTTTTTTCTTGCATTCCCTTGCTTTTCGGTTATGCCCCCCCCCCTCCCCCACCCTCCTTCCAATTAAAATAGCTAGAGAGATAGGGCATTGTTTCCACTCTTCAGAAAAAAATTACGAAACTGAACTAAAAATTTCCCGGAAATCAGTGGCATTTCCTGGAATGTTCAAATTGGTTTTTAAAAAAACTTCGCTTAGTATTTGGTATTTTAAGTTTGAAGTATGCCTATTGGCCAGAAATTAAGGAATTTTAAGATCTCTTTTGTCTGCTCCCCTCCAGAAATAGGTATAAAATCATTCATGTGAGCGCGAAGCGGGAGCCGAAAAAATTTGAGCCATAAGATGAGGCAAATATAATGCTATAAATATCACAACTATTCAACTTTGATACATTGAGATATTGTTTACATCTTGATTAACTTTTTCAGATTTCCTGACATTTCCTGGAATTATTTTACTTCCTAAAAATTTCCTTGAAAATACCAAAATTTCCTGAAATTTCCTGAATTTCGGGAAGAGTGGAAAGACTGAGACAGGGCATGATTTTTATTACAGCCTTTTGGCAGTGCAGATACGCCAAACATCGACTATGGTGCTTGCTAAATATGTGATCCAGCAACATAATTTTTCTCCGTCTTTAATTTTTTTTTATTATTTGTCCCCAGTTTTACTTTTTGGGGACCTAGCTATATTTTGGACGTTCCCCCAACCGTTCCCGGGTATTGAAAAACAAAAAAAGTTTGTCAAACCCCACAATGCACATTTTTGCCATATTTTCTCATTTTGGGGCCCCTGTTTTGTTTACCCGGTTGGCCAAAGCCCACTCAGCCCTACTCCCATGAAACGCGACGTAGGTATAGGGTTATTATTGTTCTTGAAGTTAAATCTACATTCATGGTCACAAACTTCGATTTATTGTCTATAGGGGGAGGGTCAAAGATTATTTCGATTGTTGCTCAAAATGGATTTTATTGATTTTTACAAGGTTCAAATTTCTGTCTTCCCAAAAATGTATTGTAGAATCTCAGCCAAACATAAATCATAAGGAAAAATAGACTATAGTAACCATTTGCAATCTGGTCATGAAGGTTGAAACAAAATTTGATGGGAAATGATAATGATTATGTATTCCTGTTTTTTTTACCATAAAGGTAGGATAGAATATTTCAATATTTCACCGATCTTACTTTTTACTTCAACCCCTCTCCTAGACAAGAGACCAAAGCCTGTTACCATAAACTATTATTTTCTCGTAAAGAACAATAACAACCCTATACTTCAGAAGCATTTCGCGGAGGTAGGATGGAGGGGGTCTTGGCCAGTCGGTTAAACGAATAAGGGGCCCCAAAATGAGAAAAAAAATATGCTAAAATGGGCAATGTGGGGGTTGACAGACTTTTTTTTTTTTTTTTTTTTTTTTCATTTCCAGGGAACGGTTGGGGAAACTTCCAAGCTATATCTTAGGCCCCAAAAAGTGAAAGTGGGGACGAAAAAACTTGAAGAAACTAAAGCCAGAGCAAAAAGATGTTGCTGGAGCAAAGAAAAATATCCAACCTTTATGGGCAACAGCGTATATACGAAGTGGATATTTTCTTCTTTATGAGACTGGGGTAATTGTGGCCCCCTGTTTAATATTTCCTTGTACTACCATTAGATGAAAAGTCCAATAATATTCTAATTATGTAAACACATAGTCAGTCTATATACCAATAATATACAAAGGAAAGTATAAACGTGTGACTTCTCATTTACATATTAATTACCATTATGTTAACAACTTTGTGGGGCCATAATTACCGCACGGGTTGGGGCATTTGTGCCCCTATTGTCATGACAGTATGGAAAAAAAAAATATTATGCTAATCAATTAAGGTAATGTATAATAAATGTTGTTGTGTATTCCTAAAACACTTATCACCCACCAACAATGATTTAATCAATAATTGGTTCAGCAAAAATGCTTTGTAATCAAAGAAATACGTATATTTTTTTACATAATCATACAAGTTAATGACCCCATCTGCGCTTATACACTGTTTATGCATTGGGGCCAAGATTACCCCTAGTGACATTTTCAATTTGATCCCTCTTTACAGCTCTGCTATTGAAGATATTCAGGTGGAAGTTGTTCTGATGCGTTTGTTAGTTCCTTTTGTTTGTGTTGGAATAAAAATTCCATCTTAAATGATTTTAATTAATGATATCGCACCCCAAATAAAAAAAAAAGAAGCAGACTTGCCACATTCCAACGATCCGAATTTTGATTGCTGCACATTTTATGCTTCCCTAAGCACAAATCTTGAAGTAAATAGCTGATTTTTCTCCTATGGTAGTAGGAAGTGTTTAGCTAGGCATGTGCGAAAATTTATTTATCATTGTGTAATGTAACAAAGAATTATAACCTCTCAAAGATAAAGGGGCCACAATTACCCCGGGGCCACAATTACCCTAGTCTCCCCTAGGCCTATAATCTTCCCCATCCCTTACCCTTTTATTTGATGTCACATTGCAGGAATCGTCCCATATCCTTTGTCGTTTGGAGCGTGGGTTGGGATAGGTATTGCCGTTATTCTCGTCTCCATCTGCATTTCAGGAGCCGCTCTTTGCAAGCTCTTTGTTCGTCGTCGAAGCAGGGATAGGATTCATGGTCAAAGGAGACCGAAAAAGCTACAATATAAAGGTAACAATTTTCCTCAGATCTATGGGATAATACAATGACATCGATCATATGAACTTTCATGATGTCGTCTGTCCTAGATAGGAATGGCTGTCTCCATACTGTGTCTTAAATGAGCTGCAGCGGAAACCATTAGTTTATACATGTACATCGAAATTCAATCACAACCTAATTAAGTTGATGGTATTGGATATTTCCTTGAACCAAGAAGTACTGACTCTGCAATTTTTCAAAATCTCATTTGGTGGTTTAGATCTTGGGAATAGTTTTATTTTCTGTCACCACAAAATATTCATTTGTATCCTGTACGTGTCATGGTGTATATCATGTCTATGGCATTGTGTAATGCGGCGGTCACAACTCGTCGTAGGCTACAGGGCACGTGCCACCAACGTAGCCTGCGTTGCTTGCACAATGCAGGGAAAGGTCGTTGGTCAATTTCTGGGATTCCTGCGTTTCTGTACTAATGCTACAATAATTTCGTAGAAAAATTCGTGCAGCGTATGTTCCGTGCAGGCACGTTATCGCGAGTAAATGCTAAATTAAAACTTTGTAAATCTCATTAGATATTTTTTTGAAAATGTTGAAAAATCATATCACCATAGGAGACAGACAAGCGAGAAAATAATCAGCGGCCTCTTGAGGCTATTCCTATATATCTGTCAACATGTCAGCGCCCACATCGCGAGGGTTGGTTGTGTAGCTAACGAACATATATGAACTCTTTATACTCCCATTCCACTGAAAACCGGACTCTCATCTCGAGCTCATCTGATCCCCAAAATGTCAATTTTGATGAGTTCCGATGAAATCTCACCCGAGGAGCCTGTTTTGGTGACCCTGATTTTTCTATTATCCGCACGAAATCGGATGAAAGACTGGTATCTGCCCGATATCTGTCCGTAGTTTTCATCGGCTTGTCCAGTCCATGCATTTGCGTTCGGAAGGTAATTTGGGGGCTATCTGACTCTAAACTGGCACTTCCAACATCCATCTGATACGGGCCCAACTCTAATCAAATTAATAAGTCACTACTCGGAGTTCGATCGTACATTGACCCGGTACTACCAACATTCCACAGTCGGGTCGAAAACGACACTTCTTTTCACAAACTTGATTTTAAAAAAAAACCCTCATTGCAATAAGATGAGTACCTGATCACCCAAATTTAATTAGATGTCGGCCAGAGACGTCGGACAGCTGAAAACAATAGAATCTTATACACATCGGACTGACTGACACATATCCAATATTGACTAGAGGTCGAAAACTGAAATGGTATCCGGTCAGTCCGATAGCGAACTAAGGCCTGAGCTTAGTTCCCTCATTGGACTATTTTCCCTCTTCGGATCGCGTCCAACACGTCGGACAAGTACCTGATAGTGGACAATCACACGTCGGACCATCAGAGTTTGACATGAGACCACTCGGTGGGTAACCAGAAGGATTAAAAATTGCGTCCGATTAGTGACCGATGCTCCAAAATTCTCAGTGGAATGGGGGTATTATCAAGTGACGAAAATTAACTGAAAACGTAGTCTATTTATACGAATCCCGAGGATCGCAACGCACCAACGAGGGACAATAGGCGGGCGTTAATGGCGCGGCCCGGTCACATGTGCAAAACGCATGGCCGGCGCACAAAAAGATTGGAAATAAGCTCTGTGCGTCGTTGTGCGTCGAACTTTCTGATGATTTTGGAGAAGGTAATTTGATTTGATTTTATTCAGACAATATAAAAATATGTCTTGGGTTGCAAAAAAAGGTTTAGAAAAACCCATACAGGTTTGCAACCCAGATATTATGGACAATAGAATGACACACATAATACAACAGTAAATATTGATACATTGAAATAACTTAATCATGGCATAAATTATAGTTCAAATTAAATACAACAAAAGAAATTCCGTTACAAATTAAAATAATATTGCAATACGCTTCTATTTCAGAAATCTAGTTTGAGATGTTTTACCAGAGCTGATTTAAAGGTTTTAGCGATTGACTGTTTACTACTGTTTGCGGGAGTTGGTTCCATTCATTAATTGTTTGAGGATAAAAAGATTTCATATAATAGTCTGTTCTGCATGTGGAACGTGCATCTTTAAAGTATGATCATTTCTTCCTATTCTATTCGCTCGTGTGCACCTAGTTACTTCTCCTACATTAATCAATTTATTTACAATCTTAAATAATAAACGAGTCTATGATACTTCTTCATTTCAATAAATTCAGTTTGACATTTGTAAACACAAATAACTTGTAGACCAATCCTTACACATCATCCTTACGTAACGTTTCTGAATGCGTTCAATCAGCTCTTTATGTGTGTTTCTATAAGGATCCCATGCTGTACAACATATTCTAACGTGAACGAATTAACGATTCAAAAAACTTTTTCAAAATAGCTTTGGACAATTAACAAAATTCCTCCTAATAATTCCCATATCCTGTTACATTTGTATATAAGTCAGTACAATGGTCGTTCCAATTTAACGAATCATTTATTACAAGACCTAAATATTTTCAGACTTTACAATTGTTAACTCCTGACCATTAAGAGAATAGTTATATGTTATATCGTGACGCTTTAGAGACATTTTCATAACTTTACACTTTGATACATTAAAATCGAGCATCCATTTTTCAGACCATTATTAAAACTTCTAAATCATTTTGTAATATCTTGCATTCATCAACATTGAGGACTGGACGGTATTAAATACAATCGTCCGCATATTAATCGAATAGTGATGAAATATTAATAGGCATATCATTAATGAAACATAAAAACAATACCGGCCCTAAAATTGTTCCTTGAGGAACACCTGATTTGACATTGATCCATGAAGAACATGCACCATTTATAACTACCCTTTGATATCTATTCTGTAAAAAATTTATTAACCATTCTAAATTTTGAGATCTAATACCATACATTTCAAGTTTTGTTCTTAAAAGGTCGTGAGGTACACTATCAAACGCCTTTGCAAAATCAAGGAAAGCAATGTGGACGCTTGAACCAGACTCCATATTATAACTCCAATCATTTATTGCCTCAATAAGTTGTGTTTCACAATTCCTTTTTTCCCGAAAACCATGTTGATTGTCACATAAAATGTTATTTTCAATAAAGTGTTCAATAAGGCGTTTACAAATTATACGTTCTAATATCTTACATGTAATTGACGTGAGAGATATAGGGCGATAATTACCCGGGTCCTGTTTGTTTCCTTTTTTATACAGTGGACATATATTAGCTTTTTGCCAATCGGCTGGCAATACACCGGATGACAAAGACATATTAAAAAGTTTACAAAGAGTAGGTGCCAATTGTTCTGCACCTTCTTTCAACAAACGTGGGGCTAATTCATCGGGTCCTAGCGCTTTTGAAATGTCTAAATTCTTTAACAACTTTAAGACTTCAGCTTCGGTACATTGAATTTCCTCCATTATAGGGACATGACTGTTTGATTCAGGCTGGGAAACGGTAACCCGATTACTGAAAATCCGATTAAATTGTTCGTTTAAAACATCAGCTTTTTGTTGATCTTCAGTAATAGTTGTACCATTGACCTTCAGACATTCTATCGAAGCACGATCACATTTTCTGGATTTAATAAAATTCCAAAAAAGTTTAGGGTTATGTTTAAACTAGTGCATATATCATTTCGTAAATAATTCACATAATTTGATTTAACTTTCTTTTTTACTTCTTTTCTCAATTGTTTGTATTTTTCCCAATTGGTGTTATAAGTTGTTTTTGGGGCTTTTTTAAAAGCTCTGTTTCTTTTTCTCATTGATTTCCTTAAATCCTTATCTACCCATGGAACGTTTGATCCTTTTCTTAAATAACCATGAGGAACATTTGCATCACGAATCTTCATTATTGTAGATTTAATTAACTGCCAATATTCTTTCACATTAACATTTCTGCATTTCTCAAATAAAGGTACGTCTTTTAAATCGTTTCGGAAATCTTCATAATTAGCTTTAGAATAAAAATATATGTGTTTCTTTTTTAATTCACTTTTATCAATACAACATATATTAAAACTTATTGCCTCATGGTCACTTATACCAGGAAATATATGAACTTTAGACACATCTGACGGATAAGAAGTAAATAACAAATCTAGTATATTGCAAGTCTTATCGGTAATTCTTGTTGGTTGACTTACATGCTGGTAGAGGAAATTGTTATCAATAACCGACATAAAATATTTTGTTAACTCAGAGTTTTCGGATGTAACATTATATCCGTTTACCCATCAGTTTACCCATCCGTTTAAACTGGGAAAATTAAAATCCCCTGTCAAAATTACATTACATAGTTTTTTACCATTATGAGTTATCAATGACATAGATTTCTCAAATTCATAAATACTTTCTATTTTACTGTTTGGGGGTCTATAAAAAACTCCAAGAAAAATAGATTCTGTTTCTTTAAAAAATAATTCACACCAAATAATTTCGCAGTTAGTCTCAAGATCTTCTCTATGGAGTACTGATAAGTTATCTTTATATGCAATAAGAATTCCTCCCCCGTGTCTATTCCTGTCTTTTCGTACTACCTTGAACTTTTGGGAAAATATCTCTGAAGATAAAATTTCATGACATAAATGTGTTTCCGTAATACAAAAAACATCAGGATTTTCGATTTCAATAATAGATTGAATTTCCTCAATTTTATTTACAACACTTCTTGCATTTAAAGAGATACATTTAAAGTTGTTAGGTTTGTGAGGTCTGTCTTGTGTGTCACGTAATACATAATTTTCATTCAATTTGGGCTTACAAGGTATATTTTCTTTAATTACATTTGCATTGTTTGAAATTTTAAGTGTGATATTATTATCTACGTAAGGAAATTCTTCATTGAAATTATAATGTTCGTAATGTTCGTAATCCAGTTCTTTATTACAGGCTATATGGGCACACTCTTCTTAGCCTGTGTGCTAATAAAGAAAAGGACAAGTTTTCGCTTTGTGACCAAATCGCATGCAGTAGCGACACTGGAGCTGAAATCCGTGACGACGTGTTCTCGCTCGGTGGTTTTCTTCTCCACAATTCTCACATCCGATCGTGTAGTAATTGTCATTGTCATATGATGCGGGAGGGTTGACGAGGACAGATGCGTATGATGGTCTTTGTTGCGTAATGGGAGGGTAATGGTTGCGGTACTGTTGGTTCATAGGAGGTGGGTAGTTGCGGCGTGGCTGGACAGGTGGTGGGGTAGATGTGGCGTGTTGATAGCGTTGCTGAGAAAGTGGAGGGGGTGGAGGGGCTGACGGGTATGGAAACGAGGTTGGATATTGTCGACTGCGTGTCTGGATGGGTTGGGGTTCTGTTGGGGGTGCTGATAGGAAGTTGGAGGGGGCTGTCGAGGTGCGCGAGTAGGATCTGATGATGTAGGTGCTGGGGTTGATGATGCAGTCTGACGGCGGTGCGGTTGAAGATGTCTGTTCTGGGCTGTGACTGTGACTGGGCGTGGTCGGGTTGTTCCGGGTGGTGTGGGTTGATCATACTAATTGCTATCACTTGTTGATGATGATTTCTGCTGGGATGATGATTTCTGCTGGGATGATGATTTCTGATGGGATGATGATTTCTGCTGGGAAGATGACTGCGATGGAACTTCTAACAAAGCCTCTATCACGTGTTTTACTTCTTTCATTTCCATTGAGAGTTGGTCGATTCTAAGTGGCATGCACTTGCACTTCATACATATTGATCCGCTTTCATCACATTTCAAGTCGCATATTTGACAATACCTTTGAGATCCATTGTCATTTGATGATGGTGCTTGACTCACAATGGATTCATCGTCTTTGTCTGATGCGTTCGGTATGTTGACTTCGACGTTCCGGGTCAAGACAAAATGGCTTCCTATCACCGGATTTAGAAGAGGATATATGCGGATGAGGTTATTTTTTATGTGTTCGTTATCTAAGTCTTCGTCTGAGTGAAGGAGATGGGAGGAGCATATTATTTGCAGGGCGTGACGGATGCTGGTTACGGTTATCCCTTTTGGTAACTTGAATGAAAAATTGTTCGAACCGGGAGTTCCCTTATACTTGTTTGTTCTCACCGACATTATAGGATAATAGCACTGTCCGATAATGATTTACAGCACAAAATTACTGGATCAGTTCTTTATTATGTGATAAAGTAGATAATACACCTCTGAAGAAACAGCATATATAAAATATATATGAAACGAAAAGACGAGAGTTATACCGACAGAAGCAAAAAGTCAAGAGAGTTCGGTATATGTAATATAATGTGTATAATGTTCAATTACCGTAATCCTCGAAAATCACCGTATAATGTTGCCATCAGTCTTTCAAAATCACAACAATACTTTCTCTGAATGTCCAAGGTAATGCACGTCCATACGATAAAAAAACAAGTTGCAAGCATAAAATGTGAAAATTTGATTAAAAACTTGGTAGCTCTGAGAGTCCAAAATATGCGTACTCCTCAATTGCACAGCGCCCTCTATTATGAGGTTACACGACGCACGGCCAGCGCACAAAAAAGTAGCAGTTTTGGGCTATGCGTCGTCTTGCGCTGGTTTGTAGCTGACACTCGTCGCTCACTCGTCGAGTGCGCTAGATGAACGCTTTTTGATTCGTCGTTTTGCGCAGTTGTGCGTCTGAAAATTTTGGGCATGCTCAAATAGCTGCGTCGAGCTCGACGCATGGATGTAAACGCCGGCAGAGCGCCAGGTATGCGCAGAGGGCGCAGCACCAGCGCCAGACATTCGCAGAGCGCGCAGTATCAGCGCCAGACACACGTAGACCACGCGTTAAGCATTCGTGACATGTGCGTCGGTCCAAGCGTTGCGAATGCATTGCAAACAATCGAACCGTCAATGTGAGGGGTAACCACTTTTGTTCGCAGGTTGTGCGCTGTGCCTGCGCGGGTCATTCATGTAGACAGCCAGAGCAATCTGTGTATTAGTTGGATGCTTTAATATGTGCGCAGTATATGCGCTGTGGGGGCGCTGTGGGAGCGCTGTGGGAGCGCCCTACACACGCATTACCTTCTGCAAAATCATCCGAAATTTCGACGCACAACGACGCACAGAGCTTATTTTATATCTTTTTTTTTTTGCGCTGGCCGTGCGTCGTGTAACTGTGACCGGGCCATAGTATATAGGGCTCTCCCACAGTGCTCCAACAGCGCCCCCCACAGCGCTCCCACAGCGCATACACTGCGCATATATTAAAACATCTAACTAATACACAGCTTGCGTAGGCTGTCCACACGAATGACCATCGCGCAGTCACAGCGCACAACCTGCGAACAAAAGTTTTTGCCCCTCACATTGACCAGGGGGTTAACCCCTGCATTGACGGTTCGATTGCTTGCAATGCATTCGCAACGCTTGGGCCTACGCACGTGTCACGAATGCTTAAGGCCACATGTCATGAGTTGGGTGAAAAATGCGTTAAATGTCCAAAAAATTGTAGAAATGTACATACGGACTAAAATTCAAATTTTTACTTTGATTGAATATAACAATTCTTTTCGGGGAGTACTTTTGATTTTAAATTCATAAAAAATCCCGATGTTTCACGCCTTAGTGGGCACAAGATACAAGAAAATCATGAAAATAAGACGAAAGTTTCAGGCTTCGTCATGGTTCAGTGACTTTTCGAATACATAATTGGATTAACGATCATGTTAGTTAGAGACCAGTTGAAGCTATTGGCAAAGTTTCATAAAATAATTCACAGTCAAATGGACAAAATCTGACAATTGAAATATGCTAAATTTCACTTTTATTACACTTTTGTTAAATTTCTGTACATTAAGTCAATGGAGAAGGAAATCAATACCTGACAAATGTGAAATTCGTTCAATTTCATTGATGATTATTGTTAATTATACCCTGAGTTATGTCACGAAACTTGGCACACAGCTTCAACTGATCTCCAACTAACATGATCTTGATTCAAATGACGTATTCGAAAAGCCACTGAACCATGACGAAGCCCGAAACTTTCTTCTCATTTGCAGGATTTTATTGTATCTTGTGCCCACTGAGGCGTGAAACATCGGGATTTTTGTGAAAATAAAATCAAAAGTACTCCCCAACAAGAATTGTTATATTCAATCAAAGTAAGAATTTGAATTTTAGTCCATACGTGAGAGAAGGGCTTTTCCAGTCTCACGTGCTCACTGAAGCATGAATTTTTAAATAAATGCCATAGGATCATTGACACGTGCCCAAAGAATATGAATAAAACCAAAAATGTGTTATTGAGATGCTTTCTAGTGCATAAAATTACTACAATGCTCTTGGTAATTCTGAAATGGCCTATTTTTTGGTTGGTTGATGGGTTCATTCAACCGTGAATGGATGGATATTGGTTGCATACACTTCCAAAACAGGAATTCCCTCACATTTGATCGATTATACCATGGCAAAGAAGTCCATACGTGAGAAAAGGGCTTTTCCAGTCTCACGTGCTCACTGAAGCATGAATTTTTAAATAAATGCTATAGGATCATTGATATCTGAAATAGGGGGAACTTTCTTTTTGTTTTGTGTTTATATATATATATATATATAAACACAACACAAAAAGAAAGTTCCCCCTATTTCAGATATCAATAATTTTTCAACCAGGAGGAATTTAAAAAATCTAATTATATGTCCAGGTAAGGAATTTAATTAACCACAATGGAAGCAAATTTTAGGAAAAACCATCAAGTCATGCTTCATTGAGCAATGGTTGAATGCAAAAATGTCATTTTTTGAAGTTCGCAAGCCTAAAATAGCAACTTTGATTCACTGATAGCGGACCCATTTTCAGATTTTAAACATTTTACACGTTAGAATGTATCCAGAACGTGCTTCTCAATATAAGGAATCGAAATTTGCGTCACATTTCACGGTTGAGTGAGCATGAAGCAAAAATTGTCCAAACTGCGATTTTTACTTCAAATATGAGGGAATTCCTGTTTTGGAAGTGTGTGCAACCAGTATCCGTTCATTCACGGTTGAATGAACCCATCAAACAACCAAAAAATAGGCCATTTTAGAAATACGAAAATGCATTGAAGTGATTTTATGCACTAGAAAGCATCTCAATAACATTTTTTTGGTTGTATTTATATTCTTTGGGCACGTGTCAATGATCCTATGGCATTTATTTACAAATTCAACGTCCAGTGAGCACAAGATGCAAAAAAAAATCATGGAAATGAGAAGAAAGTTTGGGGCTTCGTCATGGTTCAGTGACTTTTCGAATACGTAATTTGAATCAAGATCATGTTAGTTAGAGATCAGTTGAAGCTGTGTGCCAAGTTTCGTGACGTAACTCACAGTAGAATTAACAATAATCATCAATAAAATTGGCCGAATTTCTCATATTGATTTCCCCCTCCATTGACTTTATGTAGAGAGGTTTAACAAAAGTTTAACAAAAGTGAAATTTGGCATATTTTAATTGTCTTTTTTTTTTGTCCATTTGACTGTGAATTATTTTATGAAACTTTGCACATAGCTTCAACTGGTATCAACTGGTATCCCCTTGTGTGGTACCACACAACGGTACCATACAAAATACCACAGGATTTTCCTATGATTTTTTGGCACAAATACCACACAAAATACCATAAAACAGTAAGCCGATAGCAGGCAAAATAGCATAGGATTTCCCTATGGTTTTTTGGCACAAATACCGACCAAAAATAGCCGATAGAGGCAGTTACGCATACAGCCAGAAGGATACCATTAGTGTTCGTCTATATGGGTTTGTTTGGCACGATGAATACGCAATGATGCAGAGAGTCCATCAGCCAAAAGTGCATGAGGATTTCCTTGGTGTTTTTTGGCACAAATACCTACCAGAAGTACCATACAGCTAAAATACCAAAGGATTCTGTGGTTTTTTGGCACAAATACCATACAGAGATACATACCAGGCCAAAATACCATAGGATTTCCTATGGTTTGTTGGCACAAATACCATACAAGAATACCATACAGCCAAAATACCATAGGATTTCCTATGGTTTTTTGGCACAAATATTCAGAATACATAACAGCCAAAATACGCATAGGATTTCCTATGGTTTTTTGGCACAAAATGAACCATACAGAAGCTACGATACAGCCAAATACATAGGATTTCGCTGTGGTTTTTTGGCACAAATGCATACAGAAGTACATACAGCCAAAATACCATAGGATTTCCTATGTTGTTTTTTTTGGCACAAATACCATTCAGAAGTACCGATACAGGCCAAAAATACCATATAGGTTTGCTATGGTTTTTTGGCACAAATAGCCATACAGAATACCATAGCAGCCAAATACAGGATTTCCTATGGTTTTTTGGCACAAATACGCCACAGGGATTTTCCTATGGTATTTCAGCACAAGTACACAAAAAATACCATACAGGTGTACACATACAGCAAAAATACCTAATAGCATTATGCCAAACATAGTACCACACAACAATACGCAAACAGTTACCAAGATTATGACATACCGTTGCGACGGACACCACACGCCGTTAATTCAGGATGCCACACGCTTTACCACGAGGACTGCCGCTAGACACACCCAAGGATCGATACACTGTATATACCACTTTGCAAAAAACATTTTGGTCTGAGTTAGTTATTCTTCTATATTTCTTGATAAACAATGCAAATGCTCAAAACTACGCTCTATGTTACTGTGTGTTTAGGAATATATTTCCTACAATAAAAAATTTCAATATGAGGCAATTTATAGTTAATGAGGTAAGCTTCACAAAATACTGATTTGTGCATACAAAACATTGTATGCAAATGAGCTAATTACCATAGTACCACACCGAAGTACCACAGGAATACCATACGACTATCAAACTTCAGCAGTTAAACTGCCATAATATATCACTTTACTAAGCCGTTGGTTTCATCCCTGTTGGATGTTTGTCTTCAATCAGTTCGTCAAATTACCATTTGGTCTATTTATTTTCATATTCGTCTAATCAAGTCGACCTTGGTCAAACACCACTTAGTCAATTCCTGTAAGAAACTATCCTTAGAAAAAAAATATCCTGTGAAATTACTACACAACGGTATGGTATTGGCGGCGTGCCCGGGTGGACGGGGACGATCGAGTCCCCCCCCGCCCATCGATTTTTGTTTTCTGGGGATCGTCCACCCTCGATTTTAAAGCTTAACAAAATATATGTACATATAATAGACGAAGAGGCACAGTGGTGCGTAAAATGTACTAAGTTCAGGTTATAAAAAAGCAAAATTTTCGGCTCGGCGCTTCGCTTTCAAACAAAAACACCAGACCATATTAACTAATAATCTTTCTTCAGGTCCCTATATTCCATTTTTCTTTTATTTGTCACAACGCTTTATTTGTAACTTTGGCATAATGTGTGAGGTAGGTCATTCTATTGTGAATTTTGGATATTATCCTGTATTATATGTCTCTTTGGGGTGCTTTATTTATTCCGATCTAGTGTAGGGGAGACCGGGTATGGACGTTACAAAATTCACATTTTGGGCAAGATAATTCTAATGAAAGAACTCACGCACTTCATATTGGGTCTGTAGTTAGCCTATTATGTTGGCTAAAACCTGAGGCATATAAAACTTGGTTGGATGTTTGTCTTCAGATCAAGTTCGTCAAAATTACCCTTTTGGTCTAATTAATTTTCATTTCGTCCTATCCAAGTCGCACTTGGTCAAACACCACTTAGTCAATTCCTGAAGAAACTATCCCCTTAGAAAAAAATATCCTGTGAAATTAACTAACAAACGGGGGTTAGGGGGTATTTGGCGGGGGGGCGTCCGGGTGGACGGGGGGACGATCCGAGTTCCCCCCCCCCCATTCGATTTTGTTTTCTGGGGGATCTCCACGCCTCGAATTTTTAAAGTTAACAAAAATAATGTACTATAATAGACGAAGAGGCACCATGTGTGCGTAAATGTACTAAGTTCAGGGTTATTAAAAAGCAAATTTTCGGCTCGCGCTTCGCTTTCAAACAAAAACACCAGACAATAATTAAACATAATATCTTTCTTCAGTCCCTATATTTCATTTATTCTTTTATTTTGTCACAACGCTTTATTTGTACTTTGGCATAATGTGTGAGGTAGGTCATTTAATTGTGAATTTGATATTATCCTGTTATTTATATGTCTCTTTGGCGGTGCTTTTATTTATTCGATCTGTGTAGGGGAGGACCGGGTATGGACGTTACAAAATTCACGATTTTGGGCAGATAATTCTAATGAAAGACTCACGCACTCATATTTGGGTCTGTAGCTTAAGCCTATTATGTGGCTAAAACCTGAGGCATATAAAACTTGAAAACTGTAACACTATTAACTACAGCTTAATTAGTGAAGACATTTTTTGTAACAACCTACCCATATACGGGGGTAGGTTGTTACACCATACGGCTGGTCATTGTTACAATTATGTAACATACGGGGTAGTTGACAAATGGTAATCTTTATACCATACTTTAATTTCAACTTGTCAGTTTCTGACATGCGTTACAGTAGCATAAGTAGGAGCTCTCAGAAATTACAAAGTAATAATAGGAAAAATAAAATTTAACACCTTGAAAATTGAACAAAATGTAATTTTTCTATGTAATGTATTGGGGTAAGTTGTTACAATTCACATGGGGGTAGGTGTGTTTGTAACAACCTACCCAGAATGGGTTTGATTTTACACACAGAAATCAATGTAGCCAGTCATTAGGCAGAATTACAGGGCATGGCTAGGGGGTAATATTAGTGACTACATGTACTATATTTGACAATCCAGACTTCTATCATGTGCCTTTCAGTTGTAAGATGCTATTAGCAAATTTCAATTTTGTCAAAAATTTACTTTGAACTGTAAAAAATGGTTTTTGTTGATTTACTTTTTAATAAAAACGGAGAGAAACCTCACGACCGCGGCAGTTCATCACAGCTATGTGTAGGCTGTTATTAGATGGCAGTTAGCACATCCCTCTTCGTTCCATCTAGCAAACTGGAGAACTGTAACACTGACCCGTGTAACTTCCATTACCCGGTCCTCCCTATAATTAATTCCTCTCCAAATTTGGCGGCAATCAGGGGGACGTTTCCCCTTGATTTTCAAAAGCTTCACATTTTCTTTTTATTTTCTAATAATTTGGATAATTTTGTATTTTGCCCACTTCTCCAATGTGACGGAAATAAACTTTTAAATTTCTTTAAGATTCTTTCTTTTCAGGTCCGTACGTTATATAAAGTGACCATATTTCGAAAGGGATTTACAAACATATATATATATATATATATATATAATATATATATATTATACTGTAAAACGTTGATTAATGAGATTTTCACTCGCTCTTACGGAATTGTATTTTCTTTAAGGGTAGTGATTATCAGCTAGTGAATAACAATGATTGATGTTATTATAGACAAATTTTAAAGCTCACAAACAAATAACAAATAAACAAGATTTAACGATTTAACTATGTCTTCAGGTCGTAGTTTGTGGATTAATGTTTTATGTTCCAACCTTATATTCTTAAAATTGTCATTAGTTTCTGCTTAATATGTGAAATAGATCATTCTATTCGAATTTTGGGTATACAAATATTTAGGAAGCCTTATTCCGTTCGAAGTCTATAATAATTCCCATTCCGGGGTCTCCATTTCTCCTCCCACCCCTGACCGTCATCACATGAAATCGCCGCCCCTGATGGTAGGGGAGACCGGAACAATAATTGTAACACGGGGCGATTGTAACGAGGCTCCCATCCTAGCAGAAACATGCTTCAAACTTGACCTATGTAAATAAAAAAAAATAATAATAAAATAATAATAAAAAAAAAGTGCATTTCGTCGCTCCACGTGACGTTGAGTGTAAGCAAATTTAAGGTTAATGGACTTTCTACATGTGGTATTTGTGCCATACATGTGGCATTTGTGCAAAAAAAACATACAGCAATACCATAAATATGGTATATGTGTAACAAAAAACATACAGCAATATCATACATATGGTATTTGTGCAAAAAACCATACAGCAATACCATACATATGGTATTTGTGCAAAAAACATACAGATAATCATACATATGGTATTTGTTCAGAAACCATAAACAATACCATACATATGGTTTGTTCCAAAAAAACATACAGAAAAACCATAGATATGGTATATGTTGCAAAAAAAAACATACAGAAATACCATACATATGGTATTTGTGCCAGAAAACCATACAGCAATACCATACATATGGTATTTGTGCAAAAAAAACCATACAGCAAAACCATACATATGGTATTTGTGCCAGAAAACCATACAGCAATACATACATATGGTATTTGTGCCAAAAAACATACAGCAAAACCATACATATGGTATTTGTGCCACAAACCATACAAAATAATACCATACATATGGTAATTTGTGCAGAAAACATACAACAATACCATACATATGGTATTTGTGCAAAAACCATACAGCAAAACCATAATATGGTATTTGTGCCAAAAAACCATACAGAATACCATACATATGGTATTTGTGCCAGAAAACATACAGCAATACCATACATATGGTATTTGTGCCAAAAAACTACAGCAAAACCATACATATGGTATTTGTGCCAAAAAAACCATACAGAAATACCATATATGGTATTTGTGCCAGAAAACCATACGGCAATACCATACATATGGTATTTGTGCCAAAAAAACATACAGCAAAACATACATATGGTATTTTTGCCAAAAAAACATACAGGAATACCATACATATGGTATTTGTGTGCAGAAAACCATACAGCACAACACATGCTATATGGTATTCTTATGGTACCCTTTTCCTGTTTGGTATTTCCCTATGGTACTTGATTGTACCATAGAAGTACCATAGGAATACCACAGGACATTCAGAAATACCATACAATACCACAGAGAAACTCAGAAATACCATAGGGATACCACGGACATTTTTGTAAGGGTCAACAGGTTAGAGCACCTGTAAAAGGTAGCACACTCTGCTTCATGAACGGAGGGTCGTGAGTTCGAAACCCGGCCGAGTCATACCAAAGACTTACATTACGTCAATCCCTCGTTTGCAAGCCTACCCAGTTCGAGAGCTGAGCTCAGGTGTCGGACCCCTTATATAAAATCCTCGTTTGAACTATTTCCAAGCACTATCGGCCCTGCATGGCCAGATAATCCCTGTTATTCAAACTTTGCAACTCCACAGGCCAGCTTGAGCGTTGAGCAAGGGGTAAAAGATAAAAAACAGCTGGGATGTTACGTAATAGTAGCTCTGCCTATGAGTAGGCCCTTCAAAATAAAATGTTGTATTTGATATATTTCAAGTTTTCACAGGCATATTATATTAGAAATCAAATGTTAATTCGTTTTCCATTTAACGAAGAAAATCGACCTCGGAATAAGGAAGTACAAGAATAAAAACTAGTAAAATGTATCGATACAGACATTTTGATCGTTTAATGTAAACAATGTTGGCCCCAGCTGTGACCTTGGTGACCACTGTTTGGACCGAGGTCAGGAACAGATGTTTTTAGATAGATATCTGATTGAGGTTTTTTGTCACACCAGGGTCTCCTCTCACACTCCCTGGTCACACTTGGAAAAGAGAACTAATAGAGTTGCAAGAAGGGGGTATACTGTTCTCAAACGGACTGCGTTCGTCATGACAAAAATGGTCCTAAAGTTGCCTTTTTTACAA
>CALNVZ010000681.1:100896-113872 GCA_940671915.1 Paracentrotus lividus
AAATATTTGTATATATGATAGGCACATACGAACAATTGGCCTAATTAGCAATTATTGTATATGGAATATGGGTTAATCTTACTTAAAGACCTGGAAACGATGAATGAATAATTTAAGGGTATTTTACGACGAGAAGTTCATATATGATATCATGTTTATCTTTTAAGCAATGGTTTTTTGTCTAAATGGCCTAATTAGCAATAATGAGCTAATTAGCTTACAAGCTATGCTTAATTAAGCCTTGGAAATAATGTTTCTCTTTTTATTAGAAGCTTGAATATTGTGTAATACCGAACATTGCAAATCACTTTTATTGAAGAAATCCCATTAATTCATGAAGATGATATGTTCATTGTGGAGAATATCAATTAGCCATTGAAAGAACAATGACCTTAATTAGCAATCATTTGTAATCATAGGGAGTAGTGGGCTAATCTTAATTAAATAAGCTGGAAAAGTAAATAAGTTTTTAATGCTACTCTTACAAACAAGGAATTCATTTTATGACAATATTTTAGTACAAGTGTAAGATTTTGCCTCTGTTTTTATTAGCATATTCATAACAATGAGATGCATGATTGGCTTAATTTTACTACCTCCCTCTTCAAATGCCTGTATGGGAGGTAATTTAAAGCAGATTCCCTTATAAAGGCTGTAATAGGACAGGGGCCTCCGGAGTCCGGGGGGGGGGGGGCTTCATGCCCCCACTTTTTTTTTTTTTTTTAAGCAAACATGTACAAAAAGCAAAAAAATGACCCCCCCCTCCCACGTCACTTTGGCTCAGCCTCTACACTTTCAATAAAACGCTCACCGCGTCCCCTGTAGGGGTAATTTTGATATGGCTTACCGGTACCAAAATGGGTAACTACGTGTATGTTGTAGAGCGGGGGGGGGGGGTAACAGATAATGGTTTTCCCGCTCAATTCCATCTTTCATTCACTCAATTCCATTTTGGCTCAAACGTTTAAGCAAGTTGCGATCGCGCTAACCGCATCGTCAAACAATTCATTTTATTCACTCAAGTCCCTATATTTGCAAACGATTCTACAAAAGCATTCGACGATTCACATCTAGGAGCATACAATTTCGGTATGTTGCACTCATTTAATTTACAAGCTTGGCTTCGCATAATTTGTTTCCTTCGTCAATACAAATTAAACGAATAGGCAATCGAATTATAATAAGTGCATACACTTTGAAATTTAAGTTAAATACTTCAGTATAGAGCTTATGGTATAATGATGATATCTCACTTGTCATGAGATGATTTGGATACTAGTTTGGGACAGCTTATTTTAACTACCTCCTCTCAAATGCCTGTAATGGAGGTAATTTTTAAAGCAGATTCCCTTATAAGGCTGTAAAGGCAGTGGGCCTCGAGCGGGGGGGGGGGGGCGATTCAGCCCCCACTTTTTTTTTTTTTTTAGCAAACATGTCAAAAATGCAAAAAATGACCCCCCCCCTCCCACTCACTTGGCTCACCTCTACACTTCAAAACGTCCGCGGCCCTGAGGGGGGTAATTTTGATATGGCTTCCCGTACCAAAATGAGTATCTACGTGTATTGTTGTAGGGGGGGTAAGATTTAATATAGTTTTTCCCGCTCAATTTTATCTTGTTATTCACCTCAATTTCCGCATGTTGGCTCAAACGATTTAAAGCAAGTTGCGATCGCGCTACCGCGCATCGTCAAACAAATTCATTTTTTTACTCAAGTTCCCATATTTGCAGAACGATCTACAAAGCATTCGTTACGAATTCACATTAGGAGCATACAATTTCAGGGTATTGCACTCATTTAATTTACAGCTGGCTTCGGCATATTGTCTCCTTCGTTCAAAATTCACGAATAGGTCGAATCGATATAATAAGCTGCATACACTTTGAAATTAAGTTAAATACTTCCAGTAGACTTTGGTAATGAATGATGTATATTCTCACTTGTCATGAGATGGATTTGGAAACTAGTTTGGGACAGTTTGTGAGACTGTTTTTGAGACAGTTCGTCGAGACTTTCGGAGACGTCTCAGAGATGTTTACCTGAGTCTCCGCGTGGTTTCATGAGTCGCAGAAAATCGAAAGGCTAAAATATGGATATCTTTCCGTCCGCGATGGGGAAAAAATATATAGGGGGAGTCGAGTCGCAAAGACAAGGTGGCGGATACTGATCAGACGCGGGTGCAAGTGAACGAACGCTCCCCCTCTACAATTTGAAAACCCTCATCGATTCGGAACATTTTCCCTCGAAGTGAGGTTATAGTCGTGTAAAATTTTGCCAAATCATCTTCTCTGAACTTTGACCTTTGTTTTTTATATTCTTGTTTTTTTTGTTTAATTCTTCATCGTCGTAGATGCCTTGACGTCAGGAGGTTGATGGCTAGAAATTATTCAACCATGGGAGATAGAGGGATTTTTCAAGATACAAAGTATTTATCGTCTTAGAATAACTGTCGTATTGTATCTGTATGCGGTATGATACAAAATGAAATGCACATTCCAGAAAATTTACAAACACTGCTGCTGACGATTTCTAATTGTTAGGCAGCATGCATCTGATTTGACGTCATATTTTTTTTTGAAAGCTAGTTTGTGTGTTTAATTCAAAATTAAAAATAGAAAAATCCAAATACAAAGCATTTAATGTAGAAACTCGGATCTGAAATTGAGCATTTCGTAAATGAATATGGACTATTGATGAAAATGAATATGGATACTTCTGTTTTACGGGAAAAGAGAGAGAAAGGAGAAAGAAAAGGTTTGTGACAAGGGACAGTACTATCATGGATATTTTATGGTTAAATTACGGTATGATAGGATAAGATCACAAATGGGAGATTATATACCTCCCCAATCTCAGCTGTACTTATATGGTCATGATCTGAGTTAAGTTAATTAGTGCTCAAGTAGAATGAATCTCTATAAATGAAATGTTTTGCCCAAAGCACGCCCGTCCGCCGTTTCGTTTTAAATTGAATAAACGAATTGGAAATGGAGCATTTTAAATTGACAATTGAATCGGTATTTATGAATTCGTTTGCACCGAACAAAATGTTAGTGCCGTAAATATGGAATTGAGTTTGTAAAAAACGAAAATTTGCCTGACGTAAATGAAATCATTGCTCCGAATTGAAAATTTGTATGACCCACCCGGCACGAAGCGGGCAGCTGCGTGAATTTTAAATCGCACATAAATGAAATAGAGTGATGAAATGAACTGAGCGGGAAACCTATATTATGCTGATTTAGTCGTTTCTATTATGCCTACTATATTATAGGTAATTAAAATGCATATAGTTATCAGCATGATAATTAATTTAAAGTGACGTACAAATGTTAGCATTGACAGTGTTCAAGCTCTCTAGATAATACTGAATTGAATCACATAGGATTAAACAATTATGAATAATAATTATCTCTGTGATGAATTGCTAATTTAAAATAAAAGCAAATCTTACATGTACTAAAATATTGTTCATAAATGATCCTTGGTGTAGAGTTAGCTTAAAAAGGACTTTTTCATTTAATTTTCCCAGATTTTTAATTAGATTAGCCCATATCCCATATTACAAATGATTTCTATTTAGGTCATGTTTTTTTTGTTTTTTTTTAATGCTAATTATATTATTCCACATAACATATCATCTCAATGAATTAAATGGCATGTCTCATAAAAGTGATTTGCAATAGTGTATTACCAATCTTCAGGCTTTTCTGGTTGAAAGCCAATGACATTAATTCCCTTAGCTAATATTAAGCATAGGCTTATATGCATAATTAGCTCATTAGCTAATTAGGCCATTTTAGACAAAACCATTACTTAAAAGATAAATGATATCATATTATGAATTCCTCTCGATAATACCCTTAAAAAGTCGTATTCATTTCGTTTCCAGGGTCTTTGATTAAGATTAACCCATTATCCCAATTACAATTGATATGCTAATTAGGCCAATTGTTCGTATTATGCTAATTATATCTTATCTACAAACATAATCATTCATGAATTAATGTGGATGTCTCTCAATAAAAGTGATTTTCAAATGTTGTATTGCACAATAATCAGGCTTTCCAGAAGGAAATTGATAATAATCCCATAGGCTAAATTAATGCTAGGCTAATATGCATATTAGCTATTATGCTAATTAGCCATTTAAGACAAAAGCAACTACTTAAAAGATAAAAATAATATCATAAATGAACTCTCGTCGTAAAATACCCTTAATAGTTGTTTCATTCCATATTTTCAAAGTTCTTGAATTACGATTAGCCACATATCCAATACACAAATATGCCTAATTAGTCATTTATTCTAATTATGCAAATAAAAAGTTGCCACAAGGGTGCCAGCTGGAACCAAGGCTGAATTTTCTTATTATACCATCCATCTAGAACACAAATCAACAACAAAAACCTTGTAACTTAAAGACTTTCCGGTCTTGTACATGGCCTATGGGGACCATTACTGACTAATGGTATATATCAGGAATAACTAAAGCGTACCTGAAAGTTATCATTGGCCCAAATTCCATTTTGCGAAACTTTTTGGGAGTTATCATGTTATACTATCAATATAAATATATTATATATTATATATATAATTATATATACAGTGCGTCCAAAAGAACTATACACTTTTGAAATGGGCTGCCAAATAAAAATTATGATTTCTACGTGAATTTTACATGTATGGAAAGCTCCATGTATCCCAAATGTTCATATGACATCAAAAGTCTGACAATAAGTCATGATGAATTGTAGCAGCGCGTTCACTTTGTTGCAAAAGGGTATGGAAATTAGGGTGCGCAAGGAATTGCCTACCATTGTATGAGGAAAATCATTTGGAGCTTATGAACGAGGATGATATGACAGGAATTTACTGATCAATTATGAATGAGTTGGATTTGCTAAGTGAATTGTGGAATTGGGATTAACATTTTCATGCGTGAGTGAAACAGGATATGTATTTCCTATTTTTGCATTGTAACTTTCGCAAGGTAACTTTAATAGGTCCTTCATGGGTGTTTAATCTCTCTTCTCTCCTTTTCTCTCCCTCCCTTTCTCTCTCTCTGACTTCTTCTCTCTCTTTGTTTTTCCTTCCTCCTCTCTCCTCACTTTCTTCCTTTCTCTCCCTGGTCTCCCCCCTTTTTCTCTATCTATCTCTCTCTTTTTTGCATGGGTGTGTTTTGACCGATTCTATAATTGGTTTCATAACTCCAAATATCCTGACTACCTGTCCCCGCATCCCGTTCTACTCAATTTCCCGGCAAATTGGATGGTGATGACAATCCTAATCAATCTATCAATCAATCAATCAATTAGTCCACATAAATTAGACTGAGTCAACACCCATTCTACAGTGTCCCCAAAAAATTATTGTACACTTGAAAAATGGAATTAAATAAATCGATGTTTAGTTTGATCATTTTAATTCTATTCATTATAAATGTAGGTAAGTGTTAATCACCTAAACCTAAATCTCAAATTTCCCGTCAGTCTCGGAATTTCTAGGCCGCCATTGCATTTTTCATGGCCGCAAAAATATTCTGTTACACTCAGAAGATGGTTTTTAAAGAGTGTTCAATTTTTTTGGGGGCCTTCTTGTGGCTTCCAGGGCATCAGTCAAGCTCCTTGGATAGCTGTCTGACAATTAGCACTCGATTTCACCTCCAATCATTCACCAGTTCGCTGGAGCTGTCTGGAGGTTGATGGTGAGTCTTGAGGGCGCTGTCGCTTCAGATCAACTCTCAGTGTTCCTAATGAGGATTAAATCTGTGGCTCTGAGGTGCCATTTTCTAGTTCTTAACAAGTTTCTGCTTTGAAATAATGCTATAAAATATGCTTCGCTGGCATGCTTACACAACTGTAGGGTCCCTGTCATGTTGAAAACGCTTTAAGACCAATCAGGCTTTAGGTAAGTGGCCTGAGCCTCTAAGAGGCAAGATAGTCCATGACATCCATTTGTCAAATGATGATATGATAAACAGACAGTAAGCAATTAAATATTTGCAATTTGCGACCAAGAAACATAGCATCCAGGGGCACAGAGGCCTGAGGAATCGATTCGGTGCCCTCAAGAGGCAACAGCTGAATGTTACAATGACAATAAGTGGAATAAATTTGGCAAGAAAGAAGCCAAATGTAGGACAGTAACAAAGAAGCGTCATGGTTTTCTGCAAAACAAATGTGAACACGCCTGCGAGTCTAGCACTCTGTCCTAAATACCTAATTTGTGCAAAAGGATTGATATGATGCGTATGCAGCATGACATGGTGGTGTCTTGTAGGAATGCTTCCAGACAGTCATGCTTGGAGCCAACAGTGAGGGCACGGTGGAGGAGTTTTCTGATTTGGAGTTGTATGGCAGCCATAGAGTTTGGAGAGATAATTTCATAGACACGGTAATCATAAATGCTGAAGCCATGGGATATCCTTGCCCCATCAGATGCTCCCATCCTGCGTTCAGTCGAAGGGGTCGTCATTTACGGTCGGCAACATAACAATGACCCAAGTACACAAGTAAATCATATGAAATGTAACATTGCAACAGAAACATTTAAAGGGCTGCAATAAAGGGCATGCTGCACAGCCAGATTTACAATCCCCATTTAGCATATGAGAGGTGATCTGAAGCCGACAGCGCCTCTAGACTGACCATCCAACATCTACAAGCTTCCAGACACGCTCCAGCGGAACTTGGAATGATATTGGAGGTGAAATGAGTGCTAAATATGATCGACAGTATGCAAGATAGGTTCATGACGTGCCCTGGAAGCCAAGAAACCCCCCCAACAAAAAAAAAAAAAAAATTTAAACACTCTCTTTAAAAAACCCCATGTTCTGAAGGTAAAATAAATTTTTGGGCCATGAAAATTGCCAAATGGCGGCCTAGAACTTCCCGAGACTGACGGAAAATTTGAGATTTAGTGTTTAGGTGATAGTAACATTACCTACCATTTGAATATGAATAGTAATTAAATATTCAAACTAACATCGATTTATTTAATTCCATTTTTTTCAAAGTGTACAAATAATTTTTGGTGACACTGTAGCAATCATTTAATCAACAGTGTGCCAGTCTCCAATGTTTCAACTAATCATCAAGCATTAAATCATCTTCATACAGTTATGTTCAATCACCATGTCTTACTGTTATCCAATAAATCAATCAACTCAATTGATCAACCAACCAACTATCCAGTCATTTTAGCAATTTGGAATTTTTGTAAAGGAATATGACAGTGTAATACAAATTGTGAAATTAACATGTCAGTCTTTACTCTAATTCTCTAATTCTTTATTTGTAATGTTCTAATTCGATGCTACAGTGCTGTATTCTCTTCTCCCTTTTTTTTTTTTTTTTTTTTTTGGGGGGGGGGGGGTAAACATCAGTGACTTTGAATAATCCCTTCAATGGATAATAAAGAATCATAATATGCCTTTCCACATTTCAATTACTGTAAGATTATCTAAACTTCTCATTGAATTACTTAAAGGAAACCAGTACCAAGGAAATAATCACTTTCATAGGAAAGAGCATAATGGAGAGGACAATTTAAAAAAGTTTCATCAAATTCGGTTATAAAATAAGAGAGTTATGGAAGTTTGAAAAGTCTCGTATTACCTCCTATGGGGATCCTCAAATTGGCAATATCGGCTTCAAAATGGCCGATTTTATGGACAACTTCCATTGGTTTTGTACAAAAATTTTCAGATTTTCCCCATTTTTCTTTCAAAATATGTCTTAACTCCTTCTGAGCTCAACATATGTTGTGTGAAATATATTTTCCATGACATATTTTGAGCTCAGAAGTAAATAAGACATATTTTGAAAGAAAATGGGGAAATCTGAAATTGTGTACAAACCCTTACAAAAATGTCCTGTGGTATTCCTATGGTATTCTGAATGTCTGTGGTATTCATATGGTATTTCTGAATGTCCTGTGGTATTCCTATGGTATTTCATGGTACAATAAAATACCATAGAAGTACCATAAGGAAATACCACAAGGAAAAGGGTACCATAAGAATACATACAGCAGTGCTGTGGTATTTGGCACAAATACCATATGTTATGGTATCGCTGTATGGTTTTTGGCACAAATAACATATGTATGGTATTTCTGTATGGTTTTTTTTGGCACAAATACCATATGTATGGTATTTCTGTATGGTTTTTGGCACAAATACCATATGTATGGTTTCTTGCACTAATACCATATGTATGGTTTCTTGGCACAAATACCATATGTATGGATTGCTGTATGGTTTTTTGGCACAAATACCATATGTATGGTATTGCTGTATGTTTTTTTTTTGCACAATACCATAAATGTAAATGGTATTGCTGTATGGTTTGTTTGGCACAAATACCATATGTATGGTATTGGTGTATGGTTTTTCCTGGCACAAATCCATATGTATGGTTTTTTTGTATATTTTTGTGGCACAAATACCATATGTATGGTATTGGCGTATGGTTTTTTGGCCACAATACCATATGTATGGTATTTCTGTATGGTTTTTTTGGCACAAATACCACAGTGTATGGTATTGCTGTATGGTTTTTTGGCACAAATACCATATGTATGGTATTGCTGTATGGTTTTTGGGCACAAATACCATAATGTATGGTTTCTTGGCACAAACCATATTATAGTATTGCTGTATGGTTTTTGGCACAATAACCATATGTATGGTATTGCTGTATGGTTTTTTGACAAATACGCATATGTATGGTATTTGTATGGCTTTTTTGGCCCTAATACCATATGTATGTATTGCTGTATGGTTTTTTGGGCACAATACCATATGTATGGTATTGCTGTATGGTTTTTGGCACAAATACCATATGTTATGGTATTGCTGTAATGGTTTTTTTGGCACAAATACCATATGTATGGTATTGCTGTATGGTTTTTTGGCACAAATACCATATGTATGGTATTGCTGTATTTTTTTTTTTTTTACACATATACCATATGTATGGTATTGCTGTATGTTTTTTGGCAAAAATACCACATGTATGGCACAAATACACATGTATTGGAGCCTGCTTAACATCGCCCCGTTTACAATTATTGTCCCGGTCTCCCTTACCATCAGGGGCTGCGATTTCAGTGTGATGACGGTCAGGGTACGTAGGGGGAGAACGGAACCCGGAATGGGAATTATTATAGACTCAACGGAATAAGGCTTCCTAAATTATGTATACCCAAAATTTCGAAATGGAATGATCTTTTCACATAATTTATTATAGGTTGGAACAATAAACATATCCACAAAATACGACTGAAGGCATTGTTAAATCGTTAATCATTGTATTGTTATTTGTTTGTGAGCGCGAAGCGCGAGCTTAAAAATTTTGCTCTATAATAACATAATCATTGTATTCATTAGCTGATATCACTAATAGAAATACAATTCCAAAGAGCGATGTGAAAATCTCATTAATCAACGTTTACAATACTATATATATATATATAATGTTTTAATCCCTTTCTGAATATGGTCCCTTTTATAACGATACGGGACTGAAAACAAAGAATTTAAGAAACTTAAAAGTTTATTCTCATCACATTTGGACAAGTGGGCATACAAAATTTATCCAAATATTTAGAAAATAAAAAACAAAAAGATTGACGCCAAATTTGGAGAGGAATTAATTTATACACTAGATGGAATAAATAAAGCACCCCAAAGAGACATATAATATAGGCTAATATCCAAAATTCACAATAGAATGACCTACCTCACACATAATGCCAAAGTAAAAAATAAGCGTTGTAACAAATAAGAGAATAAATGAATATAGGACCTGAAGAAGAATTATTAGTTTAATTATTGCCTGGTGTTTTTGTTTGCAAGCTCAAGCGAAGCGCGAGCCGAAAATTTTGCTTTTTATTGACCTGAACTTGGTTCATTTTACGCACACTGTGCCTCTTCGTCTATTATATGTACATATATTTTTGTTAAGCTTTAAAAATCGAGGGTGGACACGATCCCCCCCAAAACAAAGTCAATGGGGGGGGGGGGCTCGTTCTCCCCCTTCCACCGGGACGCCGCCAATACTTACCGTTGCGTAGTATTGTCACATGATATTTTTTTTCTAAGGGATAGTTTCTCACAGAATTGACTAAGTGTGTTTGACCAAGTCGACATGATTAGACGAAATGGGGATTAATTAGACCAAATGGTAATTGACGAACCGAGTGAAGACAACATCCAACAGGGATGAAACCAACGGGCTTTAGTCAAAGTGGATTTATGGTAGTTTACTGCTGAAGTTTGGTAGTCGTATGGTAGTCCTGTGGTACTTCGTGTGGTACTATGGTAATTAGCTCATTTGCATACAATGTTTTTGTATGCACAAATCAGTATTTTGTGAAGCTTACCTCATTAACTAGTAATTGCCTGCAATTAATATTTTTTATTTTAGGAAATATATTTCCTAAACACAAAGTAACATCAAGAGCGAATAGTTTGACATTTGCATATATCAAGAGATATAGAAAAATAACTAACTGTCACCAAAATATATTTGCTAAATAGTGGTATATATTACCAGAGTATGGTATCCTTGGGTGTCTAGCGGCAATCCTGTGGTAACGGCGTGTGGTATCCCTGAATTAACGCGTGTGGTGTTACGGTCGTAACGGTATGTCATAATCCTGGTAAGTGTGTGCGGTATTGATGTGTGGTTACTAGTTTGGGATAATGCTATTAGGTATTTTTGCTGTATGGTACTCCTGTATGGTATTTTTTTTTGTGGTACTTTTGCTAAAATACCATAGGAAAATCCTGTGGTATTTGTGCCGAAATACCATAGGGTTTCCTATGGTATTCGGCTGTATGGTATTTTGTGTGGTATTTGTGCCAAAAAACCATAGGAAATCCTATGGTATTTTGGCTGTATGGTACTTCTGTATGGTATTTGTGCCAAAAAACCATAGGAAATCCTATGGTATTTTGGCGTATGGTAACTTCTGTATGGTATTGTGTGTGGTATTTGTGCCAAAAACCATAGGAAATCCTATGGTATTTTGGCTGTATGGTACTTCTGTATGGTATTGTGCCAAAAACCATAGGAAATCCTATGGTATTTTGGCTGTATGGTACTTCTGTATGGTATTTTGTGTAGTATTTGTGCCAAAAAACCATAGGAAATCCTATGGTATTTTGGTAGGTACTTCTGTATGGTATTTGTGCCAAAAATCATAGGAAATCCTATGGTATTTTGGCTGTACGGTACTTCTGTATGGTATTTTGTGTGGTATTTGTGCCAAAAAACCATAGGAAATCCTATGGTACTTCTGTATGGTATTTTGTGTGGTATTGTGCCAAAAAACCATAGAAATCCTATGGTATTTTGGCTGTATGGTACTTCTGTATGGTATTTTGTGTGGTATTTGTGCCAAAAAAACCATAGAATCCTATGGATTTTGGCTGTATGGTACTTCTGTATGGTATTTTGTGTGGTATTTGTGCCAAAAAACCATAGGAAAATCCTGTGGTATTTTGTATGGTACCGTTGCGTGGTACCACACGACATTTTTGTAAGGGAAACCTATGGAGGGTTGTCCATAAAATAAGCCATTTTAAAGCCGATGTTGCTAGTTTGAGGATCCACATAGAAGGTAAAACGAGACATTTCAAACTTCCATAACTTTCTTATTTTATAACCGATTTTTCTGAAATTTTTTAAATTGCTCCTCTGCTTGTGCTTTTTCTTATAAAAATGATTATTTCCTTGGATATTGGTCCCCTTTAATATCCAGGTGGGATTATGTAAATTGAATACTCTAAAAAAAATGTTTGTTGAAAAAAAGAGAGAACGTCACTGATGTTACACATTAAGACAATCCAAAAGATCATGAAAACGATCATCAAAACTGATCAAAAATCTTACCCTGCATCTCACCTGTTCTGCACCCCATCCTGACTACCACTAACACACCACTGAATAAACCTTGGGAAAGATACAATGTGTAATATAGGAAATACATATTCCTGTTTACTCATGCATGAAAATGTAATCCCCAATTCCACAATTTCACTTAGCAAACCCCAACTCATCATAATTGATCAGTAATTCTGCATAATTTCATCCTCATTCCATAAGCTCCAAATGACTTTCCCCATACAAATTGGTAGGGAAATTCCTGCGCACCCTAATTTCCATACCCTTTACAAAGGTGAACGCTGCTCATTCATGCATGACTTATTGTCGGACTTTTTGATGTCATATGAAGTTTGGGATAGTGAGCTTTCCATACATGTAAATTTTATTACCTAAAATCATATATTTTTATTTGGCAGCCATTTCAAAAGTGTATAGTTCTTTTTGGGACGCACTGTATATATATATAAACACGGCTTGCAACGATCGTTCTGCGTTCGCGAGCGGGGTGGAGCGGGGATGGCCGCACCCTTTCGTGAACACCGGGGGGGGGGGGGCTTTTCTCGAAAGGGTGGGTTGAGGGAGGGAGTAAATTAACGCACCCATTCGGGAACACCGGGGGGGGGGGGGGCGGGCTTTTCTCGAAGGCTGTGTTTACTTCTGAGCTCAAAATATGTCATGGAAAAATATATTTCACACAACATATGTTGAGCTCAGAAGGAGTTAAGACATATTTTGAAAGAAAAATGGGGAAAATCTGAAAATTTTTGTACAAAACCAATGGAAAGTTGTCCATAAAATCGGCCATTTTGAAGCCGATATTGCCAATTTGAGGATCCCCATAGGAGGTAATACGAGACTTTTCAAACTTCCATAACTCTCTTATTTTATAACCGATTTTGATGAAACTTTTTTTAAATTGCTCCTCTCATTATGCTCTTTCCTATGAAAGTGATTATTTCCTTGGGTACTGGTTTCCTTTAAGTAATTCAATGAGAAGTTTAGATAATCTTACAGTAATTGAAATGTGGGAAAGGCATATTATGATTCTTTATTATCCATTGAAGGGATTATTCAAAGTC
>CALNVZ010000681.1:115564-126862 GCA_940671915.1 Paracentrotus lividus
GGAATGATATTGGAGGTGAAATGAGTGCTAAATTGGTCGACAGTATGCCAAGGAGCTTGATGACTGCCCTGGAAGCCAAAGAAGGCCCCCAAAAAAATTGAAACACTCCTTTAAAAACCCATCTTCTGAAGTGTACAAATATTTTTTGGGCCATGAAAATTGCAAATGGCGGCCTAGAAATTCCGAGACTGACGGGAAATTTGAGATTTAGTGTTTAGGTGATAGTAACATTACCTACCATTTGATATGAATAGTAATTAAAATATCAAACTAACATCGATTTATTTAATTCCATTTTTTCAAAGTGTACAAATAATTTTTGGGGACACTGTAGATGGGTGTTGATAGTCTAATTTATGTGACTAATTGATTGATTGATTGATAGATTGATAGATTGTCATCAACCATCCCAATTTGGGTAAATGTGAGTAGACCGGGATGCGGGGAGGTAGTCAGGATATTTGGAGTAGAAACCAATGAATATGAATGGTCAAAACACACCCATGCAAAAAGAGAGAGATAGATAGAGAAAAAGGGAGGGAGACAGGGAGAGAAAGGAAGAAGAGTGAGGGAGAGAGGGAGGAAGACAAAGAGAGAGAGAGAGATAGAGAGAGAGAAAGGGAGGGAGAGAAAAGGAAGAGAGAGAGATTAAACACACCACTGAAGGACCTCATTAAATATACCTTGGAAAGTTACAATGCAACAATAGGAAATACATATTCCTGTTCACTCACGCATGAAAATGTAATCCCCAATTCCACAATTTCACTTAGCAAATCCCAACTCATCATAATTGATCAGTAATTCTGCATATCATCCTCAGTTCCATAAGCTCCAAATGATTTTCCTCATACAAATTGGTAGGGCAATTCCTGCGCACCCTAATTTCCATACCCTTTGCAAAAGTGAACGCTGCTCATTCATGCATGACTTATTGTCAGACTTTTTGATGTCATATGAAATTTGGGATAATGAGCTTTCCATACATGTAAAATTCACTAAAATCATATATTTTTTATTTGGCAGCCATTTCAAAAGTGTATAGTTCTTTTTGGGACGCACTGTATATATATATATATATATATATATATATATTTATATATTGCATATATACATGTATAACTCCCAAAAAGTTTCGCAAATGGAATTTGGGCCATGATAACTTTTCAGGTACGCTTTAGTTATTCCTGATATTCATACCATTAGTCCAGTAGATGGTCCCATAGGCCATGTACAAGACCCGGAAAAGTCTTTAAGTACAAGGTTTTGTTGTTGATTTGTGTTCTAGATGGGTATATAAGAAAATTCAGCTTGGTTGCCAGCTTGGCAACCTTGGGCAACTTTTTTTATTTGCATAATTAGAATAATGACCTAATTAGCATATTTTGTGTATTGGATATGTGGCTAATCGTAATTCAAGAACCTTGAAAATATGGATGAAACAACTTATTAAGGGTATTTTACGACGAGAGATTCATTTATGATATTATTTTTATCTTTTAAGTAGTGCTTTTGTCTTAAATGGCCTAATTAGCATAATGAGCTAATATGCATATTAGCCTATGCATTAATATTAGCCTATGGGATTAATTATCAATTTTCCTTATCTGGAAAGCCTGATTATTGTGCAATACAACATTGAAAATCACTTTTATTGAAGACATCCCATTAATTCATGAGATGATATGTTTTGTAGATAAGATATAATTAGCATAATACGAACAATGGCCTAATTAGCATATCAATTGTAATATGGGATATGGGGTTAATCTTAATCAAAGAACCCTGGAAACGAATGAAACGACTTTTTAAGGGTATTATACGACGAGGAATTCATATATGATATCAGTTTTATCTTTTAAGTAATGGTTTTGTCTTAAATGGCCTAATTAGCATAATGAGCTAATATGCATATAAGCCTATGCTGTAATATTAGCCTAAGGAATTAATGTTCATTGGCTTTCAACAGAAAGCCTGAATATTGTGTAATACGATATTGCAAATCACTTTTATTGGAGACATGCCATTAATTCATGAGATGATATGTTATGTGGAAATAATATAATTAGCATTAAAGAACAATGACCTAATTAGCATATCATTTGTAATATGGGATATGGGGCTAATCTTAATTAAATAATCTGGAAAATTAAATAAAAAGTCTTTTTAATGCTACTCTACAACAAGGAATTCATTTATGACAATATTTTAGTACATGTAAGATTTGCTTTTATTTTTAATTAGCATATTCATCACAGTGAGATAATTATTATGCATAATTGTTTTAATCCTATGTGATTCAATTGCAGTATTTATCTAGAGAGCTTGAACACTGTGCAATGCAACATTGTACGTCACTTAAATTAATTATCATGCTGATAATATATTGCATTTTTAATTACCTATAATATAGTAGGCATAATTAGAATAACGACTAAATCAGCATAATATAGGTTTTCCCGCTCAAGTTCATCATTTCATCACTCTATTTCATTTATGTGCATTTAAATTCACGCAGCTGCCGCATTCGTGCCGGGTGGGTCATACAAATTTTCAATTCGAGCAATGGATTTCATTTACGTGCAGGCAAATTTTCGTTTTTTACACTCAATTCCATTTATCGGCACTAACATTTTTGTTCGGTGCAAACGAATTCACTATAATACCGTTCAATTGTCAATTTAATGCTCCAATTTCCCAATTCGTTTATTCAATTTAAAACGAAACGGCGACGGGCGTGCTTTGGGGCAAACAATTTCATTTATAGGAATTCTATTTTCTACTTTGAGCACTTAATTTAATTAAACTCAGGATCATGACCATATAAGAGTGAGATTGTGGAGGTATATAATCTCCCATTTTGTGATCTTATCCTATCATACCGTAATTTAAACCCATAAAATATCCATGATAGTACTTGTCCCTTTCACAAACCTTTTCTTTCTCTTTCTCTCTCTTTTCCTCGTAAAACAAGTATTCCATATCATTTTCATCACATAGTCCATATATCATTTACGAAATGCTCAATTTTCAATCGAGTTTCTACATTTAAATGCTTTGTATTGGATTTTTCTATTTTTAATTTTGAAATTAAACACACAAACTAGCTTTCAAAACAAAATATGACTCAATCAGATGCATGCTGCTTACAAATTATGAAATCGTCAGCAAGACAGTGTTTGTAATTTTCTGGATGTGCATTCATTTTGTATCATACGCAATACAGATACATACGACAGTTCATTCTAAGAACGATAAATACTTTGTTCTTGAAAATCCCTCTAATCCTCATGGTTGATAATTTCTAGCCATCAACCTCCTGACGTGCAAGGCATCTACGCATGAAGAATTTTAAACAAAAAAAACAAGAATATAAAAAAAAGGTCAAAGTTCAAGAAAGATGATTTGGCCAAAATTTTACACGCCTATAACCTCACTTCGAGGAAAATGTTCCGAAATCGATGAGGGTTTTTCAAATTGTAGAGGGGGAGCGCGTCACTTGCACCCCCGGTCAGGATCCGCCACTGTCTTTGCGACTCGACTCCCCCTATATATTTTTTCCCCATCGCGACGGAAAGATTTCATAGTTTTAAGCCTTTCGATTTTCTGCGACTCATGAAACCACGCGGAAGACTCAGGATACATCTCTGAGACGTCTCCGAAACGTCTCCGCAACTGTCTCAAAACAGTCTCAAAACTGTCCCAAACTAGTTCCAAATCCATCTCATGACAAGTGAGATATCATCATTATAACCATAAGCTCTTACTGAGTATTAAACTTAAATTTCAAAGTGTATGCACTTATTTATAATTCGATTGCCTATTCTCGGAATTTGTTGAACGAAGAAGACAAATTATGCCGAAGCCAGCTGTAAATTAAAATGAGTCACATACCTGAAATTGTATGCTCCTAATGTGAATTCGTACGAATGCTTTGTAGAATTCGTTTGCAAATATATGGGAACTTGAGTGAATAAAAATGAATTGTTTGACGATGCGGTAGCGCGATCGCAACTTGGCTTTAAATCGTTTGAGCCAAATGGCGAAATTGAGTGAATGAAAGAGAAATTGAGCGGGAAACCTATATTATCTGTAACCCCCCCCTTACAACATACACGTAGATACTCATTTGGTACGGGAAGCCATATCAAAATTACCCCTACAGGGGCCGCGGGAGCGTTTTTGAAAGTGTAGAGGCTGAGCCAAAGTGAGTGGGAGGGGGGGGGGTCATTTTTTGCATTTTTGTACTGTTTGCCTAAAAAAAAAAAAAAAGGTGGGGCTGAAGCCCCCCCCCCCCCCGGCTCCGAGCCCCTGTCCTATTACAAGCCTTTATAGGGAATCTGCTTTAAAATTACCTCCCATTACAGGCATTTGAAGAGGGAGGTAGTAAAATTAAGCTGTCCCAAACTAGTTCCAAATCCATCTCATGACAAGTGAGATATCATCATTATTACTCATAAGTCTTACTGAAGTATTTAACTTAAATTTCAAAAGTGTATGCACTTATTTATAATCGATTGCCTATTCGTAGAATTTGTTTGAACGAAGGAAGACAATTATGCCGAACCCAGCTGTAATTTAAAATGAGTGCACATACTGAAATTGTATGCTCCTAATGTGAATTTCGTACGAATGCTTTGTAGAATCGTTTGCAAATATAGGGAACTTGAGTGAATAAAAATGAATTTGTTTGACGATGCGGTAGCCGCGATCGCAACTTGCTTTAAATCGTTTGAGCAAATGCGAAATTGAGTGAATGAAAGATGAAATTGAGCGGGAAAACCTATATTATCTGTACCCCCCCCCCCTTACAACATACACGTATAGATACCCATTTTGTACGGGAAGCCATATCAAAAATTACCCCCTACAGGGGCCGCGGGAGCGTTTTTGAAAGTGTAGAGGCTGAGCCAAAGTGAGTGGGAGGGGGGGGGTCATTTTTGCATTTTGTACATGTTTGCTAAAAAAAAAAAAAAAGTGGGGGCTGAAGCCCCCCCCCCCCGGCTCCGAGGCCCCTGTCCTATACAGCCTTATAAGGGAATCTGCTTTAAAATTACCTCCCATTACAGGCATTTGAAGAGGGAGGTAGTAAAATTAAGCAATAATGCATCTCATTGTTATGAATATGCTAATTAAAACAGAGGCAAATCTTACATGTACTAAAATATTGTCATAAATGAATTCCTTGTTGAGAGTAGCATTAAAAAGACTTTTTATTTACTTTTCCAGATTATTTAATTAAGATTAGCCCCATATCCCATATTACAAATGATATGCTAATTAGGTCATTGTTCTTTAATGCTAATTATATTTATTTCCACATAACATATCATCTCATGAATTAATGGGATGTCTTCAATAAAAGTGATTTGCAATGTCGTATTACACAATATTCAAGCTTTCTAAATAAAAAATGAACATTATTCCATGCTAATTAAGCATAGGCTTGTAAGCATATTAGCTCATTATGCTAATTAGGCCATTTAAGACAAACCATTGCTTAAAAGATAAAACTGATATCATATATGAATTCCTCGTCGTAAAATACCCTTAAAGTATTTCATTCACGTTTCCAGGGTTCTTTAAGTAAGATTAACCCCATATTCCATATTACAAATAATATGCTAATTAGGCCATTGTTCGTATTATGCCTATCATATATACAAAATATATCATCTCATGAAATAATGACATGTCTTCAATAAAAGCAATTTACAAGTTGTATTGCACAATATTCAGGCCTTCTAGAAAAAAAGAAGATAATTAATCCCATAGGCAATATTAATGCATTGGCTAATATGCATATTAGCTCATTATGCTAATTAGGCTATTTAAAGACAAAAGAACTATTTAAAAGATAAATATATGTCATAAATGAATTTCCGTCGTTCCTAAAATACCCTTAAAAAGTCGCTTCATCCATATTTTTGGGGTTCTTGAATTGTGAATTAGCCACATATTCAATACACAAAATATGTAATTAGGTCATTATTCTAATTATGCAAATAAAAAAAGTTGCCCAAGGTTGCCAAGCTGGCAACCAAGCTTAATTTTCTTATATACCCATCTAGAACACAAATCAACAAAAAAACCTTGTACTTAAAAACTTTTCCGGGTCCCCAACATTTCTACTGGACTACATTGGAAAGATAATTTATTCTCCTTTTTATTGATATCATATTTGTAATGATTTTGTCATGCTTCAATGCACACAATATCAGAATAATATAGAGAAATGTAAAAAGTCAAATGTTGCAAAATGCATTTATCACAGTGAAGTTCCGCCACTCGACTTTAGGCCCTGATAACTTTTTGGGGTATTTTCTAATTTTTATTGAATTCTATACCATTGTCAAGTAAATTTATTCCTCTTTTTAACGACACCCTAATTGTAACGAGAGTGTTGTTCTTGCATGCACAGAACACCTAAATGTTAGGACAAGTCAGAAGTTAAATGTTCCGAATTGAATGCCTATTGTCAGTATTACTGTCTGTTGCAAGCAATAACAAAGCATGCGAAATGAAGTTATTCAGTTGTCTCACGATGTTTCAAACGTAGAATGTTGCGACGTTTCGGCTGCTACTTCAAGCCTTCATCTGGCAATGTGACGGAGCTTGTTGTTGTTGTTGTTGTTGGTTTAATGGCGTGCTATCATTCGTAGATTCGAAGATTTCCGCCAGGCGATGTATAGAGGGCGTTTTCCTTCTATATTTGTTGTTTCTTCAGATTTGTTGAGTTGCGTTGTTGGTTCAACGACCAAGATGGCTGTGTGCAATGGTTATTTAGTTATTATCATTAGTTTTATGGTTAATACTTTATATAGTTTTGTTTGTTGAAATGGAGAGTAACGATAGTCAGAAAAAGAAAGAGAAATTATTAGTTGTGCTCAATTAATTATGTTATTGTCTCTCAATCCAAACTAGGTGTATGAACCTTTAATATTTTCTAAAAACATATTGACGATGTTTTCATTTTAATTCAATTAATACATTCTGGTATCGTAGTAAATTCAGGAGTTCAGGACATCACAATAGGAGAATGACATAATAACATCTAAGAGTATATTGATTCCCAAAATCTTACAGGTCATTGTATCTTCCAGTGCCTTTTCTGACGGCTAGAACTTTACCTATATGTTCCTCATTTCCTAATAAGTCTCCTAAGCTTGGATTATTTTTCTTTCTTGATCTACACATTTTCCTTCTTTGTCGTTCGTATTTTTTACAAGACAATATGAAATGTTCAATTGTTTCCAACGTTTGACATTCGTTGCATAATCCTGTATCGTGTTTTTTTATAACATATTTATAGTAATTTAAATAGCATTTACCAAGTCTAAATTGGTGAATGATTCTTTCATCTTTTCTGCAAAATCCTTTTATTTTAAAAGTGGCATTTCCTTCGTGTTGTATGTTGTAAAGGTGTCTACCTTTATCATCGCCATTCCAAGTTTCTTGCCACTTGGATTTGTAGAATTTGTACGTTTCTCTCATATGTTCGCTTTTGCTTTGGCTTAATGCAATATCTATATATTGCTTTTCCGAGGCTTGTTTGGCCAGTAAATCAGCTCGTTCATTGCCTGATAAGCCACAATGGGCTGGTACCCATTCAAATTGTACTTCGATGCCAAAAGAGTTTATGGCCATTATCTTTTCATATATTTCTATAACTATGCTCATCTCAGAAATATTTTGAATGGCTTGGAGAGCTGATTTTGAGTCTGATAAAATAACCACTACAATAGGATTATGTTCTTCTATCCACTCTAGAGCCATTAGTATAGCAATTAATTCTGCTCTCATTATAGATATATTAGATACTCTGTATTTGACTTTGTCTGGGTCATATTGTGAGACTTTCACTGCAATACCTGCAAATTCAGTGAGGCTTTTCAAATGAACGGCCTGTCTTGCCTCTTTACAAGTAATTTCAGGCCTTGTCTGTCCCTCTCTATTTTTTGTACATGTCCTATTTTTTCATACAAAAACTTAGCCATCCTTGCGGGGTTAAGTTTAGCAATGTTTGTTTGTATCCCTTCAACTATTACAATGCGTTCAAGATTTGGCCTAGGTCTGTTGGTAGGGTATTCTGATACCGTGCTTGTTCTCTGTCTTTTTTTCCTTTGACTAGATCTAACGTTAGATCTGCTCTTATTCCAATTCCAATTAGATCTATCTTCAACGACATCGGAAGTTTCCCTATCGGCATCGGTAACGGTGTCATTACCATTATTGCCCAAAACTACATTACTGCTATCCATGTTTTGGGGTACTGACATTTCTGATGGTCCTGCAACTTCCTGATCATTAATACTGTAAATAGCAGTTGCAAAATCTTAATACGCTTCCTCTCCCGAGGAGGCAGAGACATGATCCAGTATCCACGGGATTTGTAGTGACTCTTTGGTTAGATCAATGTTTTAACATTGATCTAACCAAAGAGTCACTACAAATTTAAAAATTCCAAGTAAGTAGAATCTTAAGTGCAAGTGAAAAAAGGAATGAAATTTGCCGGGCAGGCCAAGACTTACCTTTCAGGTGCAAAATAAATCAATATTAACTAATAATCACAAATGGTATAAAGAATGAAAGTCCAAATCCAACTCAATCCTTTAGTGTAGACAGGGATGATCAATATTCGGCAGCGATGAGTCGTGAGTCGTGTGGTCCGATGGGCTGACGGACCAGGCCCGGCACAAATTTCCACCAGCCTCCGTACACTGTAAGGGGAGTGGCTCACTCAAATTTCCCGCCAAAATGTCTATAAAAGTACACGCGATCTTTGTGAGCTTTGCGATATCGTGACTCTCTTGCAATTGTGGGTCAGCTAGGTTGGTTGGTTGGTAGTTAATATTTTTGGCGTACGATTCGGGTCGAATATAGACGCCATCTACGTGCGGGTTGCTGTTTGTATTAGATATTTCTTTTTCATGTAAATTATATTAAAACCTTTGGGGCAATTCCACGGGTTAGTGGACTTTGAAACAAAAAAAGAAGTGTGTCTCTTGACTTGATTATTCGATTTATCACCAATCTAATGCCACAGATTTTCATAAATGACATAGGTTATTCATATTCAATTGAAAAAAATAATCATTTTCAATGACTTCTGCTAGATCTCAGACCATCATTAAAATTGCACGTGTGGGACTGGGGACAACAAATTTCACTAAAATGCAAATTACACAAGACTCGTTTAATACTACTTCTCACAAATTTCACAAAAAAGCCAAGGATAAACACATTTCCATATTTCAGAAGCCACTTGAGATATCATGCGATTACAAGGGGTGAAAAGACCTCTGGAAGTTCACTGGACAAAATGTAATGTGAGTAACCGTTACGTGAGTAACCACTTTTTCTGCACCCTAGTAAAAACCATGTGTTCTTTACTTTTTTAATGATATACAAAGTTTGTCGCCCTAATAGACTTCTTTGAAATGGATATAATCAACTTTCATAAAAGCCTTGTATGAGGACACTTTTCACTTATGTCGATTTCATTTTATGCATGTCCAAATCATGTTACGTGAGTAACCAACACATTTTAAAGATTTGCCAGAAGCATAATGAAATTTATCAAGTTTTGTTTTTATACAAAGGATAGTCAGACTGTGTATTTGTTTGAGAAAAAAAGATGTTTAGTTCCTATCAATAATAATGGAGTTACAGCTCCAAGTATGAGTCAAGGTGTCTCCAAATGTAACGTGAGTAACCGTGGAATAGCCCTTTGGGTGATGTGAGTCTTCAGCTCCGATGCCGTTGATGGTTCTTCCACTTTTTCTGTATTTTCTGGACAATCCGCTCAGTACGTCGAGCAGACTTCTCAGTCGAGATGACCTAGTCCCTCCAATACATGGAAGAGTCGTGGGCACAGGAATCTGTATAAGACTCAGTGGTTTTGGTTCCCAACGTGGGATACAGAACAATAAACAAAAACAAGGACAGAGACAGAGAAATATCAAACATTAACAGGACATAAGGACAATGACAAGGAATTTAGGAGAATTGTTGGACCTGCAGAGTTATGCAAAATGAAAAATTTGTATTTGGGAAATAATACAGAGAAGTGAAGAAGTAAGCGTACATTGTGAGGAGGATAATATACATACAGAGATATAATTGAATTAACGATATGAAGACTATACGTGAACAGTGTATTGCCATGCATGAGTTGATTATATCCTATTTCTTAAGATTAATTTGGAGTCATAAAAGCCGAGTGTCAGTCTCAGGATTATACACATACAAACATATACATACACACGTATATACTATACACATGTACATGTATGTATACACTTATATTTTTATTACATATACAAAAGGTATACAAAAGAAAAATAAATGGGAAAAATATATATAACAATTAATGAAAGTTACTCTGTCTAACTATTATAGTGTTGTTAGACGGTGTCTGTTGCAGGTAGTATTTATAATAAGTTGTTTCAACCATGCAGTCAGTAAGAAGGGAAGTGACGTCTAACGAGAGATGTCTTGAAATATAGCAATCCATTATTCTTCCCTGACGATGACAGACATGGTCGTTATGGCAACTACAATAATCGTATTTCTGAGTTTCTTTCAAAAACTGCCAGTAAATCTCTCTGAGCAGGAGACCTAGAGCAGATTGAATTGAAATAATTCTTATATTTAGTTTTGCATTAATCTTGCTCTTTCCCTGTTGAATTGGGTACAAGATAGAAGTAAGTGCGGCACCGTTTCTGGCACATTACAGTGGTCACATAATCGTTCGCGGTGTCTATTCATCTTAAAAGTGTTTCATTAAGAAACAATTCCTACCTAAGCCTTGATGAGGCTGCTTTCTTCACGCCTATTATTTGCATTATTTAGATATTTTGTTCTAAGCATAGGTTGAATTGCAAAAAGGAATCGTCAGCGGGCAGACGATGTCCAATCCTCTTGCCAAGTAGTCAGATGTTGTTGGTTAATTTCGCGCTTAGTTTCTGCTTTATTCTGCAAAATATGGTATGCGATGGGAAGGGATAGAGCATGTTTCGCCAAAGAGCCTGCTTTTTCATTTCCACTAATTCCTACGTGAGAAGGAATCCATTCAAATTGAACAATGATTTTATCTTTTGAAAGTTTAGTTGTCAGTTCTATGATTTCTTGCATTATATTTGCAATATCATTTTCCATTGCTTTCAAGGAGCTTAGTGAATCTGTGAATATGGCATATTTTTTGGTAGAGTTTGTCGTTCTTGTGTTTTCATATATCCATTGTAATGCAAAGAACAATGCCATCTGTTCCGCTCGATAAACCGATACAGCCGATAT
>CALNVZ010000681.1:128211-141390 GCA_940671915.1 Paracentrotus lividus
CCTTTGCGTAAATAGTTCATTTTTCTCAATATACCAGCTAAGGCGGTTATTAATGACTCTTTCCATTAACTTGTTTAGAGTAGGCATAAGGCTTAGCGCAAATGGTCTATAAGCTTCTGCATTATTTTTGTTTCCGCCTTTTTTCAAAATAGGTTTCAAGATTGCGTGATGCCATTCTCTAGGAAAATTTTGCGTCCGCCAGATGGCATTAAATAGAGATAGTAGTATACTTACTGCTGAGGAAGGGAGATGGGATATGATGACCATCCAAATTCCGTCTTGACCAGGCGTAGTGTTTTTTGCTTGAACTATTGCCCGTGTCAATTCGTTTATGTTAAGTGGTTCATCGAGTATACCTTCTTCTTCTTCTTGTAGCATCGCGTCTGTTTCCCTTCTTATGATTTCTTTCCTGGCCATAAAAGATGGAGGTAAGTTTTCATCTGAGCTGGATGAAGATATTTTTTTTGCCATTAAGTTAGCTTTGCTCTTATCAGAAAACGCCCATTGGTTTGCATTTTCTTCGAGGAGGGGAGGGATTTTGTCTGTATTAGGTGTATTGACGGAGTTAATTTTCCGGATTTGTTTCCAGACAAGAGATATAGGTGTGTATCTATTTATTATATTGCAGAAATTTTTCCAATATTCCCTTTTTTCCTCTCTTATTGTTTTCTGAGCGATAGCTTTTTTAAGTCTGAACTCAGCAAGAGTTTCTCTTGTGATTTTCTTACGTGGTTTATTGCTTAGTTTGTTTCTTTCTCTTATGGCATTTTCGCATTTGCTGTTCCACCACGGCACTGTTTTTAATGGGCCATGTTTATTTTTCCTCTTTGGGATACTTTCGTCAGCAATTCTTTTAATTTTAGATATGAAATTGTCATGAAAAGTTTGAATATTTCTATATTCTATTTCATGAGTAATTAATTCCTCTGCCTTCTCTTTGAATAATATCCAATTTGCCGTGCTTAATATCCACATATCTCCGTTTTTAGGGGAATATTGAGGTCTTTTTCTACCAAAAAATGATTCTACAAGGAAGCGGTCACTTCCGAGTGTGTTTTGAGTGACTTGCCACGCGCATCTCCCTGCCAGTTGGGGTGAAACTAGTGTTAGATCCAAATTGGAGAGTTTACCTGTATGGGGATCTAGGCGCGTGCCCGTACCATCATTTAATACAATAAAATTATTTTCGTTGACAATCTCCTCTATGATACGACCATTTTGGTCCGTTGTAATGCTTCCCCATAAAATATTGTGTGCATTAAAGTCTCCACACATTATAATGTTACTCTTGAAATGTTTGAGTATATGCATTATGTTATTTTTATCGATTTTTTTACATGGATTATAATAATTTATAATAATGACTTTTTGACCTTTCATTTGGATTTCTATTTATTTATTTATTTATTTTTTATTTATTCACAATATTTTAGCAGGACACCCAATCAACAGAAGTTGCTCTCCCTTGGGGTCCTGCAATATATACACATAAAAATACAAAAATCATACATTAAACATCGTTACGTATATCAACATATAAGTATAAATATGTACACATTCATAGTCACAATATAATTATCAAAAATGAAATAACAGACTACAAGTTGGGTAAAAAGAAATAAGAACTTTAACTTATGAACAATATTGGGCTAGAATGAAAATAAATTATTAATCAAGTATAATAATAATAATAATAATAATAATATCGTTTTATTTACCCAGGGTAGCCACTTCAGTTCTGACAACTGTTCTCCCAGCGGGCCCTGCATGATGATTATTATTACCCACATATTGTGTGAAAGTGCGAAGATGAATATTTTGGGATGATGTTCTAATTGTTCCAAGAGTGAGCACGGCTTAAAAAAAGGACAATTACCCCGGAAATACCCCGGACAATTACCCGAGGCAATTACCCCGGACAATTACCCCCGGACAATTACCCCGGACATTAGCCCCGAGGACAATTACCCCCGACACCCCGGAAATTACCCGACAATTAACCCCGACAATTACCCCCCCCCGGACAATACCCCCAACAATACCCCGGACAATTACCCCGGACAATTACCGCCGCGGACAATTAACCCCCAGACAATTACCCCGACAATTACCCCAGGACAATTACCTCCGAGGGACAATTACCCCGGACATTACCCCCGGACAATTATAGGACAATTGGACTACCCCGGACAATTACCCCTCACAGGCATGGATGTTGGAATGCAAGTGGCGCCATTCTGAGTCTCGCTCGCAGGTTTTCGAATTTTTTCTACTCGATCTTATCTTAATGAATTTCTCTTTCTCTTTCTCTTTTATATTTCGTATCAGGACAACTACCCCCAGGACAATTACCCCGAAGACAATTTACCCGGAACAATTATCCAGACAATTCCCCCCGACAATTACCCAGGAAAATTACCCCCGGAGGACAATCCCCGACAAATTACCGAGGACATTTACACCGGACGTTACCCCCCCCCCCTTCACCGGCATTGATGTTGGAATCAACGGCGCGCCATTTGGAGTCTCGCCTGGTGTCGCAAGTTTTTCGATTATTTTCTACTTGATCTTATCTTAATGGCTTTCTCTTTCCTTTCCTATTTATCTTTCTCCTTTTCTCTCTCTGCTTCTCTCTCTCTCTACACACTTTCTTTTTTTCTTTTTTTTTTTTTCTTTTTTCTTCCTTCCTTTAATAATAATATTAATAATAATTATCAATATTAAGCATTTATAATGCGCCGACTAATCTAGTAAACTATTCAGTGGGCACCTAATATTATTCCCCGGCTATAGCCATAGCTGCCCTTATAAAGGCGCTTTAGCCCATTCGAGGAATTTCTTCTACCGGTACCCATTTACCTTACTAGGGTAAAGTTGGCAATTTGCAGATTAATATTTGCCAAAGACATTAGTGGAATGGACGGGATTCGAACCGCGTACCTTGTGATCGTCAGTCCACCGACTTATCCATTCGACCACACCACCTCCACCCCCTCCTTCCCCTTTTTTGTTTTGTTAGCGGCGCCTTCTGCGCCATGAAAATGGGAGGGGCGCTTGCCCCCCAAGCCCCCTGTTTGGATACACATTATATGCATCAGAAAATATGTAAACTGCCGCTCATATTCCAACGGTAGATTCAGCAAAATACGTGGTCCAAACCATGGTTTCTATTGGCGGTCATCTGGCCATAACGAATAATTATGTAATGATATTTAATTACGATTAACTTATTTTTACATAAATTGATATAAGCTTTAGTTAATATTTTACCTTAATTTGTTAATTTATGGAGTTATTAATTATGACCTTTATTGCCGCCCTTAGAAACCATGGGTTCAGACCAAGGCTTTATCATATCAGTTGGAATCAGAGATTGGAATCAGAGATATTCAACATGGTGTGATTTATGTGTATTTGTGTCCTTTCATGAATGTTCAAATTGTTGTTCTATGAACAAAAAGGTAATATGGGGGCCCGTTTACATATTTTCTGATTGCATATATGAGTATCCAAACGGGGGGGGGCTTGTGCTCCCCCCCCCCCCCCCCCATTTTTTTCACGGCGCCAGATGGTTGAGAGGGGGGGAGAAAAAAAGCAAGGAAAAAAGAAGAGAAAGTGAGAGAGAGTAAAGGAGAAAGAGAAATTGAAAGAGAAGAGAGATATTCATTATGATAGAATCAAGTAGAAAATAATTAGAAAACCTGCGACACCGGGCGAGACCCACAATGGGCGCGCTTGGTATTCCAACATCATGCCTGTGAGGGGTAATTGTCGTCGGGGGAGGTAGTTGATCGGTGTAACTCTCCGGGGGTATTGTCCGGGGGGTATTGTCCTCGGCGGTAATTGTCCGGGGGTATTGTCCGGGGGTAATTGTCCGGGGGGTAATTGTCCTAGGGGGGTAATTGTCCGGGGGTAATTGTCCGGGGGTAATTGTCCATCGGTAATGGGGGGTAATGTCCGGGGTATTGCGGTAATTGTCGGGGGGGTATTGCCAGGGGCTAATTGTCTAGAACCGAATAAAGAACTCTCAAGCGCTCAAATTAAAAGAAGTGAATAATGTATCAGAAGGAGATAAAATTGCTGTTTTAATTATTCTGCAGCCCTTTTCTGTATGTTTAATCTATCTGTATCGTCCCTTATTATCCCCCCAAAGAGAAAAAATGAGTCGAATAGGTGCGAAGCTTTACATTAAGTAAAGTATTTTGATTTACATAATTACTTAATCTTCTTATCACACCAAGATTCTTACTAACTTTACGCGATACCTAGGAAACATGTTCCTTCCATGAAAGTGTATTATCTTTCGTCACACCTAAACATTCAAAAGAAAAAACTTGCTTAACACTATTGTTATTACAATTTATATTAAAAGTGGTATCATTATAATGTGATAATCTGGTTCGCGTGCCAACTAGCATGCATTTAGTTTTCTCATAATTTATCATCATACGATTTTTTTTCTAACCAGTCAACAATATGTTTTAAATCTTCTTCTAATTTGTTTTGTATTTCAATTAAAGTTGTACCTTCGACATATATCGATGTATCGTCTGCATGCATACATAACAATTTTGGAATGTTTTAGAACCTTAGGCATATCATTTATAAATACTGAAAATAATTTCGGCCCTAAGATTGAACCCTGAGGAACACCATTACATGTTGCTCTGCTTATGGACAGAGTTCCATTTACACTAACTCGTTGTGTTCTATCAAATAAATAAGAATGAAACCACTTAATGGCATTTGGAGAAAACCCATGGTGTTTTTAAATTATGTGGTGAATGTGTAATTCCCTCACTTGTGAGTTTGATAATAATTTGATCTATAATCTGTATTTCAAGGTTTGGGTCAGTGGGATATTCCTTGAATGGAATATTTTGGTCGATGTACATCACGCATCCCCCTCTAACCCCTGAGGGTCTATTTTTACAAGACTTTCGTAGCCTTTTATATTAAAAGAGCTCGAATTATTGAGCCATGTCTCTTGTATGCATATTATGTCGGGTCTATTATTTGGATTAGAGATGCGGTTTTCTAGTTCATCTCCGTGGTTCAGCAGCCCCTGCGCGTTCTATTGAATTATATGGAGATTTACGAAGTAGGTAGTTCTACTTCTCTAAGCTTATTCTCTAATTGTTCTTTGTCAATGTCTAATCCTAGGCACACCCTACTCAAAGTTAATACGACATCTATGGTGTTTTGGTTACTGTGTTTTAGTGGGTTTTGGGAAGTTAATTGTAATGCTTTGATAATAAAAGCCAAGAACGAGACCATAGAGTTTGAGATGCCTACGAAGGCTTGAATGATGTTTTGTTGGGTGTGGCTAGGATTAGTTTCATTTATTTCTTTTGCGATTTCGCGCGTTTGGGTTGGTACTTTTGGTACATGGATTTGGTCGAATGTTTTCTTTTTGTTTGAAGTTGTGGGTATTTTACTTCGAAATGTTGGTGTTATTGTTGTATTGTTTTTTTCCGTTGTGTTTTTGGCGGGAAGGTCGGTCTGATTGGGCTTTGTTTGTTGTTTTTTGTCAATTTGTTCATTCTTTTTTGTGTTCTGAACATTCATTGAGGTTTTTACTTGTTTGGCTGCCTCTGCATACGAGATTTTTGTGAAAGTTTTAACTTTTATTATTTCTTTTTGAATCTTATATTGCTGGCATCCTTTATACGCTGCAGAATGAGGCCCTCCGCATTTTGCGCATTTGCAATTGCAATTTTTACAATCTTTAAACACATGGCCTTCGCCACATCTAACACAACGTAGTCTACCATTGCATTTTCCCTCAACATGACCAAATTGTTGGCATTTATGACATCTCAAGACTGGTGCCACAAATTGTCTTACATTAGGCCTATATATTTCATACCATAGTTTTACATCATTTGGAAGACTTTTTCCAGAGAATGTCAGTAGTACTGATTTAGAATCTATCAGTTTGCCGTCTTGACGGCGACGAAGACGTTTTACAGCAATTACATTTTGGTTTTTCAATTCACTTGCAATCTCCTCTTCAGAGATATCATTAGATATGTTACTAATTACCCCTTTACTGACACTCAAACCTTTAGTCGCCTTCACCGGAATGTTACCGAGCTCCGTAATGTTTTCGATGGTCCGGGCTTGATTTTGTGTGTTGCATCGGATTTGAAAGGCATCTCTCAATCTTTTAATGTACTTTACCATGGTTCCCCCTGTAGCTTTGGTTATTTCTTTGGAAATTTGCATTGGGTGAAGTTTTGTGAAGTTTCGTTTAGAGTCGATGCTTTTTAGTGTAATTGTAAGCCCTTCTTCATCGTTCAAATAGGAGCTCGATAACTTTCTACTAGGACTAGGCGGTGGAGACTTACATTGGGTTATATCTAAAGATTCATCAGAGGGGGGCCTGGCTCTTTTATTTGGCCTTTGTCTAACTTCAGTGAAGGGTGTTTTATCAGTGTCAATTTCCGGTCCTAGATCCATAATATCTACTTCTACTCCTCCTACAGCCATATTGGCTGGTTAGAACAATGTACGCTTACCTTTTTCTTGTTCAGGTATCTTGATTAGGCTGGATATTAGGTGAAATTCCAATAAATTCCTTTTTCAAAAATATAATTCCTCTGGTATCCAACAATTCAAATCCTGTAATATTTGATGGGGGCGATTTTCCAAGAAATATCGCGGGAAGATACGGCCAATAAGCCAGTGGTCTGCGACCGGACCACTGACCGTTGTTTGACCCCTGAAAAAGTACAGTCAACCACGCAGCGCAAAATGTACGTCCGCTCGTCTCGACCGCCTCTCTCCTGGCAAATTTTCAAAAGAATTATTTGGCTCCAAAATATTTTCTGCACCCTCCTTGTTGTTCAAAAAGCATCTAATTTTGCAGTCTCTAGGCACTACACACTGCGTATGCATTTCTGTGTGCAATGAACAGATCATGTCAGCTAGCTGTTGCAAACGCAATTTATAGCGGTGGCGAGGATTCCGAGCGCAATTGTATGGCTCCGCCGGAGCGGTAGCCGCGCTGCGATTGGTCAATGCGCTGTTGTTTGGCGCCGCCGAAGCGGAGGCCGCGCTGCTATTGGTCGAAAGTAAGGCGGGAGCGGACACTGCGTTGCTATTGGTCGGGGCGCTTGCGGGTGCGCTTGCGGACGTTGCAGAAATGCAAGTGGCTGAGTCGCCGTGATCGGACAGTGCGGACGTGGATGAAATGCGGCGGGCTGCACCACCGCTAGCAGTAGACCCTTACAAAAATGTCCTGTGGTATTCCTATGGTATTTCTGAATGTCCTGTGGTATTCGTATGGTATTTCTGAATGTCCTGTGGTTATTCTATGGGATTTCATCACATTACAATCAATACAATAGAAGTACCATAGGGAAATACCACACAGCTGAAAGAGTACATTAAAATACCTACAGCAGTATTGTTGTGCTGTATGGTTTTCTGGCACAAATACCATATGTATGGTATTTCTGTATGTTTTTTTGGCACAAATACCATATGTATGGTTTGCTGTATGGTTTTCTGGCACAAATACCATATTGTATGGTATTTCTGTTAGTTTTTTGGCAAAATCATATGTATGGTTTTGCTGTATGGTACTGCACAAATACCATATGTATGGTATTTCTGATGTTGTTTTTTTTTGGCGACAAATACCATATTTATGGTATTGCTGTATGTTTTTTTTTTGCACAAAACCTATGTATGGTTTTGCTGTATGTTTTGGCACACAACATATGTATGGTATTGCTTTATGGTTTTCTAGCACAAAAAATCACTATGAGTTATGTATTTCTGTATGGTTTTTGCACAAATACCATATGTATGGTTTTGCTGTATGGTTTTTGGCACATACCATATGTCTGGTATGCTGCTGTATGTTTCTGGAACAAATACATATGTATGGGTATTGCTGTATGTTGCTCGGAACAAATACCATATGTATGGTAATGCTTGTTATGGTTTTTGGCACAAATACCATCTGTATGGTATTGCTGTCAGTTTTTGTCACAATACCATAGCTATGATATGCTGTATGTTTTTTTCTTACACATATACCATTGCCTGTATGTTTTTTGTGGACATACAATACCAGGTATGCACCAATACAACATTGTACCAAAGTCCATATTAACCGTTAAATTTGCTTACACTCAAGGACGTCACGCCATGGACGCGAAATGCACTTTTTTATATATTATATTATTTTTTATTATTATTAATTATTTTTTTTTCATAGGTGAAGTTTCTGAAGCATGTTTCTGCTAGGATGGAGCCTGCTTGTTACAACTGCGCCCTCGTGTTACAATATTCCGGTCCCCCTACCATCAGGCGGCCCGGCGTTGCATGTGGGCACGGTTCGAGGTGGGGGAAGAGAACGGAGACCCCGGAATGGGATTATTATAGATCTGACGGAATAGGCTTCCTAAATTTTTATACCCAAAATTCGAAATAGAATGATCTATTTCACATATATGCAGAACAAACTAAGGACAATTTTAAGAACTATAAGTAGTGGAAACAAATAAAACATATATCCAACAAACTACGACCTGAGACATAGGTTAATACTCCTAATCATTGATTGTTATTTGTTTTGAGCGCGAGCGCGAGCGTAAAATTATTGCTCTAAATACATTAATCTTATTAAATCTAATTATACAAATTATTTAGAAATAAACAAATGTGAAGCTTTGAAAATCAAGACACGTCCCCCTATGCCCCAATTTTAGAGAGGATAATAACAAGAATTAATCTATACATAGACGTATATAATCAAAGTTACATATTAATATAGGTAATATCAAAATTACAATAGATCTTGACCCTACTCACCATTATTGCCAAAGTTACAATAAAGCGTTGTGACAAACTAAAAGAAAAATGTTAATATAGGACCTGAAGAAGATACTTGTTTTAATTATGCTGTGGTTTTTGTTTGAAAAGCGAAGGCGAGCCTAAAATTATGCTTTTTAAGTAACCTAGAACTTGGACTATTTTACCGCACAACTGCTGCCTCTTCGTCCTATATATTGTACATATCATTTTTTAAGCTTTTAAAAATCGAGAGAGGGACGATCCCCAGAAAACAAAAATCGATGAGACGCCATAACCTACCGTTGTGAGTCATTGTCACAGGATATTTTTCTAGGTGTAGTTTTCATTCAGAATTGACTCATGTGAAGTGTTTGACCAAGTCGACTTGATTAGAGACACAAATGGGAATTAATCTAGACCAAATTAATTGAGAACTTCTGAGACCAAATCCAACAGGCAGTGACGAGGCGATGAAACCAACGGCATTAGTCAATGGATCTATGGCCAGTTTATGCTTGAAGTTGGTAGTCGTATGGTATCTCGTGGGTACTTTCGGTCGTGGGTACTGATAGGTATTAGCTCATTTGGCATACAATGTATTTTGTATGCAAATCAGGTTTTTGTGAAGCCTTACCTTCTTAACTGGTAATTGCCAGGCATATTGATATATTTTTCTTAGGGAAATATAATTCCTAAACACACAGTAACATCAGAGCGATAGTTTGAATCTTGCTGTTTTATCAAGAATATAGAAATACATAACTATGACCAAAATGTTTTTCGCTAAATTCTGTATATATACCAGTGTTAGGAATCGCTTGGCTGTCGTAGAGGCGTCGTCCTGTTGTACTGGCGTGTGGACATCCTCGAATTAACGGTTCAGACGTGTGGTGTTGTCCGTGCGCAACGATATTCATAATCCTCGGTACTGTGTGCGGATCTTCATGTCGTACAGCACGGTACTGGTAGTTCTGGAATAACGCTACTTAGTATTTTGCTGTATGGCTACACCTGCGCTATGCTACTTTTTTTTAGCGTACTTGTGCAAATACCATAACGGACAATCCTGTGGTATCATTGCCAAAACCCATAGAATCTATGTATTTTGCTTGGATGGACTTCGTTATGGTATTTGACGGCCCAAAAAACCATAGGAATCCTATGGTATTTTGGAATATGAGTAGTCTGTATGATATTTCGTGCCAAAAAACCTAGGAAATCATCGGTATTTGGCACTGGTATAAGTACTGCTCATTGTATTTTGTGTTTTTGTGCCCAAAAAACCATAGGAAATCCTATGGATTTTGGCTCGTATGGGATTCTGTATAGGGATTGCTGCAAAGAAACCATAGGAAACTATGGTATTTCGGGCTGTATGGTACTGTCTGCTAATGGTTATTGTGCCAAAAACCATAGAAATCCTATGGGATTTTGAGCTGCTATAGTACTGCTCTATGGTATTTTGAAAGTGTGGCGTATTTGTGCAAAAACATAGGACAATCCCTATGGTATTTTGGCGTATAGTACTGCTCTCTGGATTTTGTGCGGGTATTTGTGCCAAAAACGCATAGACATCCTATGTATTTTGCGCTCGTAATGGTACTGTTTTACGGTATTTGTGTGGTATTTGTGCCAAAAAACCAAGGAAAATCCTTGGTATTTTGTTGGTACCGTGTTGGTCCACACCGAACTATTCTCTTGTTAGGGAGGGCGTTGGCATAGAGCGGTTGGATAAGTGTGTAACATTCTCAGGAAGTCAGATGCCAATTTGTTTCGGTTAATGGTTGTCTTCGGATGTAAACGATCTGGAAGCTCTTTAACGCGATCTGAGGACCAGTGCTTGAGTCTTGCGCTACCTGCATCAGACCTCTTTCAATCGGGCCCGCGTGATCGGGCAGATCCCATGCAGTTCTGCGACGCCGAGCTGTCTGTGCGCGATGCTGAACCATCCCGACCGATGTTCAGTCATCCTCTCGCCGACAGTCTACCGTTCTCACCGATGTACTTCCTGTCCACAGTACCGCATGGTACTCTTGTAGACAACTCGCGATCGCGCCTGCTAGAATGCAGCGCGCACAGAATCCCCCCGGACAATCAGCCCCCCCCACAATTATCCCCCGCGACAATAAACACCGGGACATATCTAACCCAACGGACAACTACGCCAACGGATACCCCCGAGTTGACATTACGCCCCCCCACCCCACTCCATTGGTAGTTGATGTTGGAATCAAGCAGCGCCCGTTGTGAGTCTCGCTTGGTGTCGCAAGTTATTTTGCTTTCTCTTTCTCTTTTTCTTTTATATTGATCTTTCTCCTTTTCTCTCTCTCCCTCTCTCTCAAATTCTTTTTTCCCCCTGTGTTTCCTTTTTCCCCCCTTTCCATTAATAATAACAATAATATTGAGCATTTATAATGCGCCGACTATCTCGTAAACTATTCAATGGCGCAGCTAATATTGTTACCCGGCAATTTCCATAGCTGCCCTAATAAAGGGCGCTTTAGGCATTAGAGGAATTTCTACCTACCGGTACCCATATACCTTACTTGGGTCAAGTCTGGTAAATTGTAGATTAATATCTTATCAAAGGACATTAATGGAATGAACGGGATTCGAACCGCGGACCTTGTGATCGTCAGTCCGCCGAATTATCCATTCGACCACACAACGCTCCACCCCTCCTTCTTCCCCCCCCCCCGCCCCCCCCCTTTTTTTTTTTTTTTTCTTTTTTTTGTTGTTTGAAAAAACTTGGGAGGGGGGGCTTCACCCCAAGCCCCCCGTTTGGATACGCATAATTATATGTATCAGAAAATATCTGCTGGCCCTCATATTCCCGACGGTGGATTCTGCAAAATCGGTGGGCGATCATCAGGGCTATAATTAATGACTCCATAAATTAACAAATAAAGTGAAAATTTAAACCAACGCCCAATATCAATTTATGCAAAAATAAGGTTAATCGTAAAATTAAATATGATTCATAAGTTATTTTTATTAATTATGGCCTTTATTGCCGCCCTTAGAAACTAGCGTTCAGGCTACGGTTTTATCTATTTGCCTGATTTTTCGTGAAATTAAACAAACAAGGTGTTTCGCGAACCTATCAATGAAACACGCAATATGAATTTTTGACCTTTAATTTGACGTTTTGACCCCTATATGAACTTTGACCTCATCATTCTCAACAACACACAAGTGGTATTAACCAAGGAAAATTCATACCAGGGGTGAACAAAACTAATGCAATAAAAATATATGAGTGAAAGTTAAACAAAAACTTTAAGAAAAGACGACCTTTTAGTTGACCTTTTGACCCCTGTATGACTTTTGACCCCATCATCCGTATGAACACATATTTGGTATTATCGAAGTATCATTTGTCTTAAGTGTGAACACTAATAATGCAGAAATAAAGAAATAACAGCAAGTTTAAACTTGGTGTATAGTTTTGGTAGCAAAAAAGGAATTGGCACAAAACCGATCTAATGTAGTTACATATTGTCCACATTGCACTAAAAGATATGTGTGAGAGATCTTGTGACATTCCTTTCAATATTTCCGATGAATTTCATTTATAAAGTTTGAATATAGCGCAATCCAACTGCCGTTTAGACCTCTGCTGACAGGTTCGCACGCCCGAGGTTACGGCGTGAATTAGTGCGAACGATCTGTGTGTAACACCCACACAAGAGAATCCCCATTGGTTTTCCACGTGAGCGCTAACCTGAGACGGGTCCCCGACTTATCTTTTTTTATCTTTATATTATGAAATAAAGAGACTAAAACGAGATTTCAAGTACTATAATTTGCTTTATAGTTATTGGATTCAATCTATCATAATTTATCTTAATGTGAATCAAAATAAATTTTTCTTTCTCCCGAAACTATACACCAGCTTTAACCAAAACTAAAAACTTTGACATTTTCGTAACAGACTAACAGACCAACAGACTAACAGGAAAAGTGACTACTAGGTCTCTGCCGAACTTCGTTCGGGCGAAACAAAAATAAATAAAAATAAGATCAGTTGGAATCAGAGGTGAATCAGAAATATTCAACATTTGTGATTATTTTGTGTAGTCGTGTGCTTTCATGAATGTTCAATTCATTTTTCTATAAAAAAAATAAAAGGAGATATGAGGGCCAGTTTACATATTTTCTGATGCATAGGCGCAGAAGGCGAAAAGGGAAAAAGGGGAAAAAGTAAGGAAAAAAGAAGAAAGTGAGAGAGAGAAAGAGAAAAGGAAAAAGAGAAATGTAATAGAGGAAGAGAAAGAGAAAGTCATTAAGATAAGATCAAGTAGAAAATAATTCGAAGACCTGTGACACCGGGCGAGACTCACAATGTGCGCCGCTTGATTCCAACCTCAA
>CALNVZ010000682.1:0-15990 GCA_940671915.1 Paracentrotus lividus
CAGGCATGAGCCTACACTACAAATACCCGACGGCTCCCCGGCGAAGGAGTAAGAAAAATAGATAACACCAAAGTCACAAGGTAGGATGACCAATATGATACCACGTTGACGCAGATCAGCTACAGTATGCCCAATCAAGCAAGAAGAACAAGACACAAACGACGCATCCGTCAAGACGGCCAGCATATACTCGCGACGCAAGCAGTCAAGTGCAGAAGGTTCCGCATGCGCACTGAACACCTATTTTACCACATACGTGTAGGAAGATTGTGTAACATTTGAATCAAATTATAGCCGGGAATAATACCCAAACTTTTCAAGACTTTATGTTAACGGTGAACGTATCGTTGTGTAATCAATCTCATGTTCCTATGTATCGTTATGTTCAATCAATTGATTTTGTTGCTCTTTAAGAAATAGACAAAATTAAATTCAATACAAGTGTTAAACCGCCCATAACCACGCTCTTGCTATCACTAATGAAAATGCCATGTGGGTCGTCTAACACTGCAAAAAAAAAAAAAAAAGAAGGGGGAAATTCAAACACCTAAACGCAGCACCTGCGCCTAAAATTTTTTAAACAATAACAACCAAAAGGAATTTTACGAGTACGATATCTTATTATTATCTTTATTTCAAAAACATTGGCGCCCTTTTATTCAATGAAAGGTGGGAACAATCGTTAAGAAATATTATACTCCCTCAATGTTCCGTGCGTTATCAAAACTAGGGGTTGCCAGACATGAATAAGATAGGGCGAGACAGCGGGTATGGGATGCACCCCCCTCCCCAACTCAAAGGTGGGATGAGTACAATCATCCCCCCCACTCTTTTCATGGTGATATTATTTTTTTAAAGGGAAAATTGGCTTTGCATATCCTTTTCTTCCACGGACCCTAAAATTTCGCTCGCGCTCGCGCCGCAATTAATATTATATTATAAGTAATATTATATCATTATTAAATCTAGATAATTTCTATATCTATTATATATTATTTATTACTAGCAGCAAATATTTAATTATTCCAAGAAATTATGTTTCTCCTAAGTTCATTTCTATTAGGTCTATACCCTAAAATTTATAATTGTATCAACTTATAATGTATTTTAATATAAATATGCAAGGTATTAGAGGTAAGCCATGCAGCCTCGGTATAATTTCGAATTACCCCTGTGATCACGAAAATCGGGCTTAGGCCCCTAAATTCCTTTTTCCCCTTTTAGCTCGCCTTGCGCTGCTAGAGAAAATAAAAGTGCACATAACCCTCTGGAACGCATGTTGTTAATTCTTTTTTCATTTCAACCCTGTATATTGTTGAGGGAATCCGCGCAACCCCCAAATCGCCCTTTTGCCCCTTCTTGTGTGTATCGACAAAAAAACACACCTCTCGTACCTCAAAATTTTCCGCCGCGCTACGCGCCGCCTGGAATGTAATTGCTAAGGAAATTCGCGAGCAAAACCCCCTAAATCGCCCTTTTTGCCGTCTTTGGTGAATAGAAAAAAAAAACCCTTGTTTACCTCAAAATTCCGCTCGCGCTTTCCGCGCCCTTGCCTGGAATCGTAAATTGCTGAGAAATCGATAGCAACCCTCAAAATCGACCTTATCCCCCCTTCTTTGTGTGTATAGATACAAAAAACACAACTTCCGTTTACTAGTACCTCAAAATTTTGGCAATATGAGTCTTCTGGCCACGAATCATCCCCCCCCCCCACATTCGAGGACCTGTCCCTACTCCACTAATAAATCGTAAAAAATAATAATTCCATAACATATGCGTGTTTTGCTGTAAATAGGAGAACAAAATGTTTTAAAAAAAAGCACATTGCAGCCCGAATTGGATAACCAAGAAATTAGAACATAACATCGCTATATATCTGACGAAATGCCAAGAATGAAAATGAAGAAATCAATTTTAGGTTGTGACTCGTCTCAATCGTCGTCGTTGATGTCCAAATTGACACTTCTTCTCTCCATTATTGTTATTACCGATGAAGCTAAAAGTAAAAATAACAGATGTCTAAATATATACAGGAATATTTCCTCATAGGTTTCAGAAATACCATATTCCATAATGAATAGATACTAAACAAAAGTTGCTAAAGGCACCTCTGAGAACGTTACATAAACCGACCTCTTGAAAAAAGAAAGAATACGTGAATTAGGAATTAATGCTGAAAAAAATGTGGTTGTTGAAGAAGTGGTCATCAAAATAAAAAACATAGAGAATGAATGGAAACGGAAGCGATAAGAAGATTATACAACCACATCTAAAACTAAAGCATAAATAAACTGTTAAATCAACATGAGTTTTCCATTCCACCTAATCTCACCAAAGACAAATTAGGAAACCCATTTCCGCGCGTCAATCAATTGTGACGGTCATAAAATCATGACATAAATACACAGCACGGCAAAAGAAGTACGTTCTCAAGTGCGGCTGTCCGCCCTGCTGGCACGCAATGATAAGCAATTCACCATAATCTCCAACCTTCAGCTTGATAAAAAGCCAACAAAGCGGCAAAGAGCAAATATCCTTTCTAATCCACGCTCTATGACCCTTCTGCATCAAAATGGAAAGGGGCTTGAAAAAGCCCCCTCTCACAAGAATACCCCTGTTACCAATTACAATAACTACATTACAAACTTCGGAGACGTTGCTTACGTGGTTTTACACTCTGAAATGCTGGAAGTAAGCCCGCTTCCAAAAGAGTGTGAACATAAAAGGCTTTTAAAACACAACTCGTATCCGAGTCGGTATTGTCCATTCGGCTGACATACAAAGAAACAATTGAAAAGTAATCTGTAGAATCGAGCATGTTTCCTCTCTCTTTTGAGAATCCAGAGCTGTGGGGCTTAGGACCGGTCGAAAAATCCCCCTCATAGCTCAGGAATTAGGTCAAGATTCTGGGGACTTTGGTCGCTTTTGAAAAAAACAGATACAGACAAAATAAAACCCACCGATGTGGCAGAAAAAGAAAAGAAAGGCGAGGAGGAAGAAAAAAGAAAAAGCGAAATCCGCACCTCGAAAGACGCTTTGAAACACGCTAGACCCGTACCAAAGTCGAGAGCGTTTTCAAGTCTTCCTATCGGTATAGCTACAGAGTTAGTTGAAAGGAAGGAGAGGTGGTTGTAACGAGATTATGTTCTTTTATGACTGTTTGATTGGTAAATGTCGGAGTAGGAGTTAAGGAGGGGGTATTATCTGCCTGGTGAGGGGTGTAATCCGGTCACGCCCCTGAGATGGGTAAAAGATGGACCATAATCATACAGCGCGGTTGATTAAAACTCAAACGGGGGTAAATACAGACCTATCAAAAAGTAAATAAGGTTTGGATTGTGTCTAAACAATACCACTGTGAACGATGAACACTTATGATATGCTTAAACACACCACCATGACCCTGTCATTATATTACACGATGAGTGTGTCAAAACACAAATTGTGAAGACATAAGTTCTTTCTTGAATATTAATGAGGTATCCATTCGTGTTTGAATAATTCTTGAAACAATCATGACAAAAGTAACATGCTAGGCGATTATGAGGTAAATGCACTTCTATCCACGCTATATCAATCTGATAAAATCAAACGGATAAATGATCAAAATTATATGAGGTGTTACATGTATCTAAACAAAGATTAAAATTTGGTTGAGAACAAAGCAGCAGTCAAGATAATAATAGGCTTGTTTAAAACTAATGTTTTGAAAAACGATGTAAATAAACAAAAATTGATGAAAATTAAAAGGTGTTGGGATTGGGTCCAATAACACCATTAAATACAGATGTAGGTCCTGACTTTTATTGCATGCATTTTCATCATCAATAAGATCAGAATACTTAACGGTCGCTAATTATGTTTATATTCATAAAAACATGAACGATATCATGACGATTCCCCCTAATATTTGTATTCGTTTCTCTTAATTTGCACCGAAAAAGATTAAGTGGAAAGTAGACGTTCTTTATTTTTAATTAAAGGAATCATCAGAACAATTAAGAATGTTCCCGATTACCAATTAATTTGTATGATCCGTATGTATAGAAGAAAAAAGAAAATCGTTTGCCAAGATAATTCGACCTTGAAGTCGTTTTTGCCCATCTGTGAGTTCATCACCCCCTACGTTAAAAAAATGTTCGACCAACGCCCCTGGGTAAGGCAATAACTTTTGGCAAATAATAAGCAATCGAATAAACGGTTGTGTTTGATCGTGCTTTCGTTCCAATTGTCACATGCTTTTAATCAATACCAACATGGGTAGACGAGAGAATAATGTATTCATATCTTAATCGTAAGTAAGCAGATAACATCATTAGGTAAAATGTCACTTTCAGAATGTTTCGGATAATAGTTGACGGCGTTGCGGCGTCCAGAAACAATGTAGAGTGAAGAGTGGGAGAGAGCTGGCATGAGAGGGGTAACAAAAAAGCAAGGACATGCAGGGATAAAAGAAAGAAAAGAAGATGATATCGGCATTTGTCAATAGACACAAAGTGTCGCCTTACAAAATGGACATCACCACGACTTTATATAAATGAAGAAAAAAAAAGTGAGGGACGTTTCCACTTCTTTCATTTACAGTCGATAGGTACTTTTACCGTTGATTTACTCACACTCCCGGCGTTGGAAAGGGGGCTGCGCACAGGTGTGAAACTCAATAATTAAGATTCATCCTTTATGTGACAATGTGAACATGCTCCTGTTTACTCTATACCTACTTAGACGATATTATTGGAGGTTGTGAAAAGATACCACACGGACGCTATAAACAAACATTTTTCTAAAGGGTGTTTTTTAGTAAAGATCTCTTTTGAAGAAGGTGCGTGTGCGGTTCAGCAATAACTATCATTGTGATGTTGTCAATAACTATGATTACCAGACGTGTGATAAAGTAACTACCCGATTGTCGTAATTAAATCCATATAACCACCATCAGCTCAGAGCAAATGTTTTCATCATTTTTCTTCGCAATTATCGAATGTTTTAAGTAATATTTTTGAACTATCATCAAAGACTAAACCTCAACTATATGCGACTGTTTGATCGCTGATTTTTTCCCCTCTATCAGAATAGCCAAAATTTCTTAATATATACGGACTAATTCGATAATGGACTTTCTCAATCTATAATTTTTTCCACGTGTTATTAATTTAGGCGCCATTTTTTTTTTCATGTGTCATCCCTATCTTAGCCCCCCACCACCCCTACCATCCATTGAGAAGGGACTACATTAATGATCCGTCAAAAATATCATTGCCGTTAAGCGCTTGAGTTGCAAGTCTTAACTTTTCTCAAAATGTGACTGTGACATTATCCAAAAAATGTAAATTTTTCCACCAATTTTGGTTCTACATTAATTATATGTGAAGATTTCTCTCTTTCTCTCTATTTACATAAAGACGTTTAACAAAGACAGAGATTCGAATCACATAGACATATCAAATATCTATAATCATGCTTTAATTTTTAACATGTAAATCAAAACTACATTTCCAATAAGATTACAAAAGCATTAATGTAATGTAATAAGATTCCAAAATTTCTGCTTTGATCCTGAATCGAGAGAGATCTGTGCAGGTTTCATTCGCTTTGATGCAAGTTGTGTAGTGGTCACACGTGGCAGGCTACGGGCACGTGCGTGAAACGTAAACTTTTCGTTGCATAATTGCCGCCGTATCCAGTTTCTCTGCGATTATCACATTTCTGTAGGAAAGGTTTGAAAATGCCACCTACGTGTCGCACCTGCGACGTGGCGTATCTAAAAATAAAAGTAGCCAGCGATGGCAGAATTTTTTTCGGAGAGACGTTTTGTGGGCATAAAGCCGCGTTATCATGATATTTATTTTTTTATTTATTTTTGCTTTGCTTGTTTGTGCTTGTTTTTATTGTTTTGTTTGTTTTGTCGTGTTGTTTGTTTTGTTTAGGGAGACAAATAAACTATTTATCTAACTATTTTGTCATGGAATTTGCTATCATAATGTGTGCTCACTCCAGCGGATAGGGTGAGGAGAGCGAAGAGCCAGGAGAAAGAAGGTAAGCATGATAAGAGGAAGAAGGATGAATAAGAAAATAGTATGAGGGGAAGAAAGATGAGATGATCATGAATGATGTTGATAGATGATGGGGATAAAACAGAGAGAATAAATTGATGATAGAAGGAGCTTGAAAGGAAGAAGGGTGAAAGGGAGGACGAAAGGAAAGATGTATGATGATAAAGGATGGATGAAAAGGGGAAAATATGAAGAGAACAGGGGTGAAAATTAAAGAAGGACGGAAGAGGAAAAACTTAATGAAAGAAAAGGAGGAGCAAAGGGCAATAAGGATAGAAGGGTGTTAGTAGAAGAAGGATAAAGAAAAGAAGGATAAAGGAGGGGAGATATGAGGAGAAAGAAGGATGAAAAGAAAAGAGTTATGAAGAGAAAGCAGAATGAGGAGAAAGAATTATGAAGATAAAAGGCAAAAAGAACGATGGAAGAAAAATAGGGTGAGAAGAAAAAAATGAGTAAAGAGGAGGAAGGATGAAAGCAAAGGAGATGTAATGTGAAAGAAGGAAGAAACGTGAGGTGAATTAAGAAGAGTGAGGAGGAAACAAGGTTGAAGAGAAAAAGAATGAGGAAAACGGAAGAGGGAGAACGATGAAGAAGGGTGAGGAGAAAGGGATGAGGTGTGAGCTTCGATGTGTCTGACCAAAGATATACTTTTTGCAGGATATTTATTTCTCCAGATGTCTGTGTGTATCTATATCAGCCCGTCATTAGCTTATTTTCATTTTCATTTTTTTTTTTTTTTTTTTTTGGGGGGGGGGGTGGGGAGGTTCAAATTTCACGATTTGTTCTGTTACTGAGTAGCAATAATTTGGCCTACGTTAAACGTTAATCTTCATGTGGACTTTAATACAAAATTTGTGTAGCATTCTGACTTGTGACTTGCCCTGAGGTTGGTGGTCGTGTGCAAATTGAAAGGTTGTTTCAGCAATTTGTTTAGTCACATATTGTGTAGGCTATATTTGGGATAGGATGTGGGGAAGTTTTTTTCATATTCTGTTACAACCTCACTTTATGCTAGAATTACAAATAAACCTGTATTTGAAGGGGAAAATGTAGGCCTACTTGGTAAATAAAATAACATGAAGTATTAGTAGCCGATTAATGTCTTTGGTAGATAGCGAAATAATCTTATAATTCTCTGCATGTCAAAGTCAAAGTCATTTTATCGCTCTGGCACACTCGTCTCACCCTGTTGTCGTAAATTGTACGACCCCTGGAATGTAATTCAACTTCAGGTGTTGGAGTTTCGTCGATTCATGCTGGGCGATGAAACGAGGCTGTCATAGCGAACCGGACGATAGCGTCTACAGTCCTGTATGCAAAAGAAATGGTAGCAGTCGGGGACAAAATTAATTAGGTATGAAATATTTTTTTCAGTGTTATGTATATATGGTATCAAATTTAAGGCCAATATATTTTTCTTGCTGATGCATTTATTCAAAATAATTTGCTTTGTAGATTTATGCTAATTTTGGGTGAAAGTAAGAGATTTTAACTGCTTTATAGGTTTCATTTTAAGTGGTTTTCATAAAATTCGAAACCTACACAAATTGCATGAGCACGGCGTGCGCAAAATGGATTTTTGTTTTTATTGAGTGTAGAAAACTAATCATATCTTCAAAGAATCTACAAGCACCAATGATATGAACAAAAATTGCAGAAGAAGCCTTAATTTTCCTGCTTTAATGGAAATATCAAGTTAACAGATTATGACAACATTATAACATTAAAAAAATGTTTCGCCAACTGTACCATTTTTATTTGATACACTGTCCGTATAAAAGGTGAAATATTTTTTTTCTGTTATAAGCGAACATGATTTTGCTGCTGACTTTAATTTTCTTACATGTTTGTCCTGCTTTTACTTTTCGGGACCCTGGCTATATCATTGGACAATATAAAGCACTCCTTCACGTGGACCTTTTTCGGCAAAAGTTTGTCAACCCCCCATGATGCCCATTTTTGTCATTTTTCTATTTTTGGGCCCTTTTTGTTTTCCCGGCCGTCAGCCCCTCATCACTGTCCTACGCCCAGGAAACGCGACTGAAGTGTATGTTTTAATAATTGTTCTTTAAGTTTAAAATGCTAATATTTCTGGGGACAGGCTTAGGTCTCTTTGTCTAGGGGAGGGGTTGAAGTAAAACGAATTGGTGAAAATTGCGGAATATTTTTATTCATTCTTTATGCTGAACAAAAAGAAAAAGTGAAAAACCACTTTAACCCTAAATTTAATATCGTCATTTTTCCTTGAATTTTGTCTGGCCTTGATGACAAGGCTGTAAATAGTCATCTTTGATAATTTTTATTTTGACTTATTTTTTTGGTTGAGATTTTACAATATAATTTAGGAAAGATAGAAATTTTCCTTTCGTGTAAAATGAATAAAATGAATGTTGAACCCAATCAAAATAAAATTTTGACCCCTCCCTTTTTTGGCTAGAACAAAAAGAGTCGAGCCTGTACCAATACATCTAGATTTAATTTAAAAGAACAATAACAAATCTGCGCACACAGACGTGTTTCCTTGGTAGGACTGAAGGGGGCCCTTGGTGGTCGCGTGAACATAAAAAGAGCCCCAAAAATTAGAAAAATGACGAAAAAGGCCATCTTCTGGGGTGAAAAAAAAACAAACTTTTTGAAGAAAAATCACGGGAAGGGTTGAGAGAACGTCCAAAGATATACCCAGGATCCCGGAAAGTGAAAGCGGTGATCGAACCGCATCCAAGAAATTAAACGGAGCAACATAATGTCGCTTTGAGCCGAGAAAAAAATATTCCACCTTTATTGACGTAACGGTGTAATATAGACTATATAGTTTTCGATAGGCTTTTGACAATGGAACCTCATGGTTTATTGTTTTGATACTGAACGAGCACTGGCGACTGTTTGTAAAGACTAGCGGATATTGATGCATCAACTACACTCTAAAAAAACTACACTTAGAAAAAATGAATGAATCAATGTAGTCATATTCTTAATTCCGGGTCTAAATTTTTGCTATATATCTGATACGGCCCCGGTCCCCGGTCCCAGTCATTGTAACTGAAATGGCCCTCCCAATTGCATCCGAAAAGGGTCATTTTGATGCCTTCATTATTTGAGTTATATTTCATATACATTCCCAGTTCCTTTTTTGGCGAGCTCAGTAAAAAAAAAAAAAAATTGACGTCATCAATCAAAGTGCCCATATTACCTGACATGTGCATGTATATATTTAATGTATTTGACTCCTGGAATTTGCTTAAAATGTTGAAAATTAAATTAACTTTAAGATATCTCATTTGAAATTATAAGACGCGTCAGTAAATACTTTGGAACAGATATTTTTTTTTGGTGTATTTTGTATATTTTTCTTTTTGATATTATTGTAAATATTATTTTCATTATACAAATCAATATAGGCCTACAATATTCTTATTAATAATATAACTGTGAATATTAAAAACAAAAATCGTTAGCAAAGAAGATTGATGCTCATCCCAATACGCAAGTTACCAGAATCATTCCGCCTTTTTGAACTGCCCATATTACTTGCACTAAATTGTTGCTTGTCGGGCAAGCATTTAATGCCACATGCACCCCTTACGTAACAACAAATTGACTCTGTAACACGATAGTATGATCAAATGAAAACAATAAGCCTTACTAAATATAAACAAAACAATCGAGGTTACCCCCCCTCAAACACTCTTTTCAACCATCAAAATTCTGAGGGGGTGAAATATCACAATTTTACATCAGGGTTAAAAAGTGGCCGTATTTTTTATCTAACTTTTTTGTTTCAGCAATTTTCTCAAAGAAATTTTCGGCATTAGATGCTGTCACGAACGATATATTTTCGTAAAACAGTTCATATGAACAAACATATGGCGCTCACCCGGTCACGCGGTCGACGGTCAACGACATGATTTGCTTCATATAGCCCATATTACCTGCATGTACCCTACACCATATAGGGGAGAGTGGGGTTAGTTTGGAACACGGGGTTAGTTGAAACATTGTAATTTTCTTTGAACGTCTAATAAATTATATTTATGCAAATCTTACCCTCAGGTTGTTTCTATTAGCAACTGCATCCACCAACATTTTAGACAGCAATATGCTTCAAAGCCTCGTGAAGTTAGATAAAGCAATGGTTTGTTTTTTCAACCTTCTGAAGTAAATTTTTGTCCATTTTTAACAAATGTTTTATTATCTAAAGAGAAGATCATAAATTAAGTTGGCCAGTTTTTGATTGTTACAAACAGTTATACCAAGCCTACAAAACAAGGTTTAAATATATGGCAATGTTGTTGTCGCCTGTCTTTTGTGCTGTAAGCTTACAAATGTCCAAATGGGGCTCTGGGGGTTTTAGTTGGACATTTTGGACGGGGTTTAGTTGGAACAATGTAGCTAAGTAAATAGGTTTTCTGCCTGAATAAAAAAATAAAATCACATAATTCAATGAAGTGTTCCGAAATATTCCTAATACATGGTATATTAGTGCATCATTGGACAATTTTATTCGGTTTTTAACAAAATTATTGCAGAATGCTACTTCACGAGAACTTCAGAATATCTGTAATGTGAGTGATGATATTAAGTGTAATAAACATGAGTTAAAAAAAAAAAATGAACACGCAACCTTTATATTTTAATTGGGAATCAATTAAGCAAGTTAGCTGAAGCCAAGCAATAATGTTGCAGGTATTAAATATGATTTTATATGATGTAATGCACAATGTTTCAACTTACCCCAATACCCTTGTTTTCCAACTAACCCCGTGTCTGGGGTTAGTTTGGAACACTTGACATGGTCTTGTTGAAGATGGATTTTTTCCGGAACCATCACTAAGTTTTAAGAATTTTATGGGGTAACATTTGTAGCATACAGATATACACTCAAAGCTGATCGTTATGTTTCTTGAAATAAATTCCAACTTTTGTTACGGCTATTTTCGTGAAAAATGTTCCATATAACCCCCGCTCTCCCCTCAACCGAATTGATGCATCTGGGGTTTTTCAAAAATAGTTAAGTAGACTTAAAATTCGCACTTAACTTAATTTATTTCACCTAATTCAAATAGTGTCCAATAATGAATCGTAATTTATTAAAGGGGCTTTAACAATTGCTCCTTGCGATCGTTTGCGTTTATTTGGTCACAATATAAGTTGCACACAATCGCAACGGTTGTAAGCAGTCGCAACCCACTAATTGTGAAGGGGCTTAAAAGGGGGGCATACCACGTTGGCAAACCTTTCGATAGTTTAACTGATATTGCCAATAAAATGACTCAAAATGTTGTTCTTTACGTCACATTTCTTCTTCTTCTCGTTTTTTGAAACAGAAAATTAGGAAGAGGGCACGAGGGAAAGGGAGCTTTTGTCAGATGTTTTGTTTTGTTTTGTTTTTGTTTTTCCGAGTTGAGAAGGGTCCCTCGATATCTGCATTGCTCTAGAATAGCAGACGTAAGACATTCGTTTTGATGATAATTAGAAGTGAAACTGACAAAAGATCAAGACAATGCTTAAGTCTTATAGCCTCTTGGGATACGCATCGACTATTATGGGGACTTCAATAAGGTATCGTTCCCATTGTAATGGAGGCGCCAACATAATACATTATCATTACACGATCCCAGGCTTAAGCCGCCTCCAATCATCTGCGGGACGTTCTGAAAGGGGGTGATAATACCACGAATTTCCTCAAGCTATTCTGGCATTATTCATGATTTTCCGTCCCACAAATGCAAAATTCCCCCATCCCCTTCCCCTCTCCCTCCCCCCCCAATTATGCTGCATTTACGAAATCTGTTCTCTACTTGATAGAACTTTTGCAAACGTCATTGCGTTTTCAGTGGCGCCCCCGAAATAAGACGGGAGCGGAATGGTATACGTCATGTGCGGTAGACATGATAAAAAAGGGTTGTGCTCCACAATCAACATTTCCAAACCATGATTTTTTTTTCCTTTTTTCGATGCATGTAAACATGTCGTTTAATTGACCAGTGTGAAAATGCTGGAATGTGCGTTTTGATAGTGCATTGAGATGAGGATAGTTTTTGAATAGGCTGCTCGAGTAATTTTTCACGCGAGCATCTATTGTGTCGGTTATAAAAGGGAGTAAGATCGAGATGTGGATCATTTGGGTTTTATTTGGCGAGTTAAATTAACCACTTATGCATAATTGTCGATAGACCCACTACCGAGACTAGTCTTCAAATAATCTTTTTCCCGTTGCGATCCAGGGAGGACATAAAGGAGATGCATAGGCGTGCCGCACCACCCCCCGCTTATTTCAAAAAAGTTCTCAATTGATCGCATTTGCATAAATTGTTTGGCTCCCCCTATACCATGCTATATTCCAAATTTTTCTGCTGCGCCACCTTTTTTCAGAATTTCGGAATCCGCCGCTATTTTTCGACCCATGCAATGTGTGGTAAACGGAATCACATGAAATATTTGGTTTATTATACATAAAATATAAGAGGAATAGATACAACTTGTGAAATGACTTGAAATGATTAACACCTCTCACTGAAAACCACCCAAAGTCAAAATGAAAAAGTTGATGCAATGTTAATATTTTCCAAGTGAAATGTCATAACTTTCGCCCCCTAGAATTTGCGTATTTTGGGGGTGGGCATGCCCGTTGCCCCGATCTGTGGCTGAATTTATCTGATGTTCTTATATTTTGGCAACGAAATAATTAAACATTAAACCGGAAGTTGAGAAAACGAATAGCAAAGAAGGGATTTGTGAAAGCTAAAAAACCTGTGAACGGTAAACCATTATGGTAAAATGAAAGATTGAATGATGAACACCACCATGACGCAACAGTAGCGAAGTCTTACTAATTCGTTTGGTTCTTATCATGTTTTTTAGTAAAAGCACAAAGAGATTTCTTTGTTGTTGATCAATAACTATGGTTAACGCTTCTATAAACATGGTAACAGGATCCCCCTTTTAATGACTAAGTGTGAAAACAAACAATATCATATCAATGGCTTCGGGAAAATGAATGATTCCAATATTAGACAATAACGATGATAGATAAATTAGTCTAAATTGGTTCATGAGTCAGTTAAAGATCAGAGAGGATGGTCAAAATGGATTTGACCTCCCGTTGCCGATTTTCCTTTCTCCATCGATCGTATAGGAAATCGTAAGCAATTATTGTCGACACAGGGATTGATAACTTCCTGTGTAAATTACAATGGAGTGCATTGTTACAAAAGACGCCATTTGGTCAAAGTTAATGTATATTGCTTGATACAATCTGTCAATTATTTATCAAGCGAATCTCTTTTATGGTGGCTCTGGAATAAATGAAAGAAGAAAAAAAGAAGGATTTTTCTTGAAATAACATTGACTACATGTTAATGTCGTTTTGTAGGCAAGTTTTTGGCTTTTGTTCTTAAATCATTTTTTTGTGGGTAGGCAGATAAATTAACAAAAATTGAATGAATTTGAAAGTGTTATAACCTTATAGCTACCTCCAACGAGGGAAAAGTGCACTATCCAGCGAATATGTAATTTAATAATCGTGATTTTTGGAGGGGTAAAAAGGGGGAATAAATAAATAACGAATCTGAATGCGGCGGTCACAGACTCGATTTGGGGCGCGCACGTTGAAATTCAGATAAATTTGTAATCATCCTTACCAACTCTTTTATGATAAGTTATCGTCTGGAAATATGGGTTTGCGCTTTTCATTGGTGACGGAGACACAAAGACAGTATATAATAAAGAGAAAAAGTGAGAAGAGGGAGAGAGAGGGAGAGAGGAGGAGAGAGAGAGGAGAAGAGAGAGAGAGAGAGAGAGAAAATAGAGAGAGAGAGAGAGTGAGAGAGAGAGAGAGATGGAGAGAGAATGAGAGGGTGGTCTCTGTGAACACTAAGTAACCGCTCGACGTCCCTCTATTGTCAGTAAAACCAACCAGATTGAGATGAGAAGAAAGAAAGAACTCCTTTTCCTCTTCTTAGCCTCTCCACCCACAAATAACCCCCATCTTTTCACTCCAATCAAAAGGAAAGAAAAACCGCATATCTTAATGGCAGAAGCATCTCACAACCTACAGCCAGGCCTCACGTCTGTCCCGGGCTTCGCGTAAGCCGCTTTCATAAGCTATACGTTATAATGAGTTTCGAATAAGGCCTCCTATTGCCCTTACAAATAAACTTAGCATAGTGTTTTTCAACTCGATTATAGGCCCGCGACCGGACAGTCGAAGAAACTATAACCCCGACAACTATATAGAAATACAAAACTTAGCTTTCGCATTCAAATAATGCGAGATCTTATAACCTGTCTCGCTCTTCTATCTTGTTTTTTTAATAGTCACTTCGGTTGAGCCTTAAGCAACTTTCACATTTGGGCGCCAACTCTAAATTTGAGCACCAACTCAAGTCCAAAGTCGACATTAACAAACGAATGGATAGTTAGGGTTCGTTGGGGGCTTGTCGGGAAATTTTCGCGCAGTATGCCTTCGGGATCTAATTTGTCCTCAATATTACCATTCCAGGATGTAACCGTTCTAAATGTTCCGAACGATTTTAGGTTCGAACAATAATTCTTTTATAGCTGACGCAAAGCTAATAATTGCATGATTCTTTCTTGATAATAATGATCATATGATTGGAATAGGATGAAGATTTTATTTGATGAAGTTAATGCGCAGCCCTTGTAGAGTCTAATCCAGACGATAAATATTCAAAGGAATTTGTGTTAAGATAGTCGGTTGAATCTTATTTTCACATTTAATAATCTGGTCATTGACATACTTTTTTCATGTCTATGGTGAAAAAGGCTTAATGCTGGGCCCAATAACGAAAAAAAAAAAATCGATAGTTTATTTTTTTTTTTTTATTAATTTTCCTTTTTGTATGAAATATAAGTCTATCATATATGTCCTGTTCTTCCTTAATACAAAATCCATATGTTTTAAAGAAGTATACTCTGGAGGGATACTCCTGCAAAAGTTCTAACTTTTTAATAGATTCTCCGCATATTTCACTCTTTACTCTGTTGCTTTGAGTTACTGTTGTTTTTGAAAAAAAAAAAACTAAAGAGGAATTGGCAAAACTAGAAGAGAAGAGAAAAAAGGAATAACATTTACATGGAAATTGAGAATAATAAACGAATAGCCAAAAGCATGAAGATGGTGTGTCATTTTATACATTAGTTTCTTATACATTAGTGGTTTTAGGTATTTTTTCGTCTGAGAAGCCCTTATTCGAATGAGAACTTAAAATCCCCAATAATCAAGTATATATAATTTCCTACCTATTGCCATATACACCTCCACACTCTCTATCCCTCTTTCCAGGGACGCAGTCTTTTCTTTACCCCTCCAACGTTCCACCAATTACGCCGCTCCCAGCCCAACCAATTACACCATTGGTATAGTGAGAGTGGAACAAGGGGAGGGGCGTATTCTCAAAGATGTATTCATGCTCACTAAGCGAGTTATTTTCTTCAATCGACCGATGAGGTTTTTTATCTATTTACTAGCACCTTCTTTTACTAACTGCTTCAGGCTTAGCCTTCTTTCTCCGAACTTTTATTTATTTATCTATTTATTTTTTATTTATTTATTATTATTCATTTATGTATTTATTGAATTATTCATGGTTAATTCATCTGAATATTTATTTTTTATCTATTCATTCATTATCTATTTATTTTATGCATATAGTATGCATATTATTTAAATTTTATTTCTTTATTTATATATTGGTTTAATTTATTTATTTATTTATTTATTTATTTATTTATACATTTATGTATTTATTTGATTAATTCAATTTATTCATCTGATTATTTTTTTATCTATTTCAATGTCATTTATCTATTTATTTATGGCATATAAGTATGTTATTAATTTATGTATTTCTTTTATTATATATTGGTTTATATTTATTCATTTATTCATTATTCGTTTATTCAGTCTTTATTTGAA
>CALNVZ010000690.1:3179-41551 GCA_940671915.1 Paracentrotus lividus
CAAAAGTTATAATAATATTCATGTCCATGTACTACACAAACAACTAGATTGATATAGGGGAGATTGAGGTTAGTTGGAACAAGGGGTTAGTTGAAACATTGTAATTTTCTTTAACGGCTATAAATATATCTATGCAAATCTACCCTTTAGTTGTTTCTATTAGCAACTGCCATCCACCACATTTTAAACAGCAAATGTGCTTCAAGCCTCGTGCAGTTAGAAAGCAATATTTTTTTTTCACCTTTTGAGTAATTTTCCCCCTTTTACAAATGTTTTATTATCTCAGAGAAGTTCGTAAATTAAGTTGGCCATTTTTTTTCCCAGTATAACAGACAGTTATACTAGGCTACAAAATAAGGTTAAATTTATGCCATGTTGTTGTCCTTCGTTTGTGCTGTAAGCGTACAAATGTCAAATGGGCCTCTGGGGTTAGTGTGAAAATGTTAAAATAGGTTTCAGCTGTGTTCAGAAATATTCTTATACATGTATGTTTATGCACATTGGACAATTTTTTTTATCTTGGTTTAAAGAACATAAATTGCAGAATGCTACTTCACAGGACTTCAGCCTACCTGTATGTGAGTGGATAGCTATCATGTGCAAAAAAACATGAAGTTTTGGAAAAGCAGAACACCAATCTTTAATATTTGAACTAGAATCAATAAAGCAAGTTAGCTGAACCCATGCAATATTGTATAATTCCTAAGGCCATGCACAATTTTTCAACTTACCCCGTACCATGTTCCAACTTACCCCATATGTAGGGTTGTTGGGACACTTGAATGGTCTTGTTCAAGTGGATTCCCCCCCCCCGGAACATCTTTTAAGGGTACATTTTGCAGCACACACACTCAAGCTGATTGTTTCTTGAATAAAATCCGTTTTTGTTTTACGGCCATTTTTGTGAAAAATGTTCCATATAACCCCACTCTCCCCCACCGGTAGATCAGCAATCAAAATGATCTCATCTCAGGCTCCTTTTGGGCGTGCTCCTTTGGCTAGCTAGGCCTACCCAGTAGAATGAACCTCCCCTCCAGTTTGTACAGAATATGTATAGGAGTGACCCAAAAAAACAAAAAAAAAAAAATAAAATAAAAAATAGAAAAAATAAAAAAACCCCCAAAAAAGCACACACACACACACAACACACACAAAAAAACCAGCAGAAATAAATAAATAAAAATAAAATTTCCTATTTTCTATTTATTGCAAACTATATGATATACACACCCATTATATCTTTAAGAATTTTTTTCCTTTATGAGGACACAATACAAGTTAAAAAAATAATTAAAAGTAATTACCGTAACGATGGCAGCTTTAGACATGTTAGACTTGTGGTCGGGGAAGAAAAGTGAATGAATTAAAAATAAAAGGGCCCTGATATACCATGCCTTCCGGGCCTGACCTACCCCCATGGGCCTTAAGGGGGTATCTCACTGAGTTACGAACGTTTGCGAACGAGGCGAATTTAGAGATTATCGTATATAGAGAGATTGTAATCAACCTTGATTCAGTAGACCAGCCTTTCGACGTGAGGCGTTTTCTTTTGTTATGTGTCTTCTGAAATGAATGGAGTCGAAATACAGGAATTCTTTTTATCCTGCATTGGCGCATGAAGCAATTGTGTTTTGGTTTAAACCACAATCCTTTCGATAAGCCGGGATTTTCCATTGAAAATAATTCGCCACAAAAGTTTTTGACATGTTAACAATTTCTAGGCGAATTTATTTATGTCAAAGGTTGCAAGCGCATTCTGTGAGTAAAAATAACTGGTAGTTGAATATACATATGAATAGGTTTACTGATATTAACAATAAACGCAAATTAACCCATTCAGATTTCACTTCGGGCGTGGCTGGCGTCGGGGTAATTGAGTGGTAGTCTTTTTTTTTTCAATTATCATTACTATTATCATTTCATATTTAATTGTTACATTTTGTTTTTTTCATTTCTGCACCCATGACTGCATAAATGGCAATCAATATCTCACTTTTGACTAGTGGCTAAATATGTGCAGTCCACACACACACACACACACACACACACACGACCCACGTACTACACGAACAAAAAACGAAGCAAAAATGACTTGTTCATTGATATGTGTCACAGTTCAGTGAAATTACCCCCTTCGAGGGGCGTGGAGCGGGGCTGGGGGGGGGGGGTGGGGCTTCAGCCCCCACTTCAGTTTCATAATAGTGTACAAAATGCAAATCCCTGATTTGTCATTTTTAGTCTCTTCAGCCCCCCCCCCTTCGGCTCATACCATGATCATTCAGTACAACTCCTTTGTGCTTACCTAACAAGGCAGTACAAAAGAAAACATGCCATGTTGATACAGTTAGATAACACTACTTAGACTCTGTTTTGTTTGGACTATAAACTCATGCAAATGTGATTAAAAAAAAAAAAAAATGATCGTTTCTGTTGCAAAACACAGAATTTTTATTTTGTTCACATGTTTCTTGATTTGTTATAAATTGTAATTCATGAAGGTTTTTTGACATTTGTTTATGCTTTATAATCTTGTGTTCCATGATTGTGATGCTCTATTTTGCTATGCAGTTTAGTATTTTTATTGTCTTTTTTTTCAGTGGAAAGAGAAAAAGGAGAAACTAGGGATACAGGTATAAGGTTAAGAGAATTGGATTATTGTAAAGTTGTTTGGTTGTAGTGAAGATTATACTGATATTTGCTTTACTGATCAAAATGCCTCGTGTATGTGTAATGTTGCTTTCAGGAATGTAATTGTATTGTTATAATAAAAACAGCCTCAGCTAAATAGTAGATGTATAGCGAGTGTACTATAAAAATAATTTGATGTATAGCGAGTGTACTGTAAAGATAATTTGATATAGTAAATAGTGGTAGAAAAATACGCGTTGCGATTGGTTAGAACAGTATCACGTGACCTACTTTCAATTTGTTATATTGTACATATGTACAATATAACTTTCGGTTTTTGGAGGGTAAAGCCTGTGTTAAATGAATGGGGAGAGTATCGATTCTATCAATTGCCTTGTTGCGCTAGCGCATGACAGTAAAATCTTGTCTACTATAGTTCATAACAATGGATACGCGGAGCAACAAAATACGTCACAATAGCTAAATTTGCACCAAAACTTTTGAAAATATAAAACTAGATTAAGCAAGGTCAAAGATCTAGGGGTCTATTTACTATAATAAATAGTGAACGCTCCATCTTGCAACATTAATGGACTATCTATTTCACCTCGGCCTGCGGCCTCGGAGAAACAAATCTGCACTCGGGATAATTTAGTATTTGTCGTACTTATAATCCAGTATATTGCGCGATAGATTGTACACTATTTATATAATACAGCGAGTGTAGTGTAAAGATAACTTGATTCATAGCGAGTGTACTGTAAAGATAGTTTGATGTATAGCGAGTGTACTGTAAAGATAGTTTGATGTATAGCGAGTGTACTGTAAAGATAATGTGATGTATAGCGAGTGTACTGTAAAGATAATTTGATTTCCTTTTCGATCCTTTTCCCGTTACATATTAATACATGTAGTAGGCCTGCGCTGAAGCTTTGAGTACTGTACAGTAATCCGAGTACAGGTTTGATTTTGTTATTTGGGTACAGTATGCCCTCCCAGAGGTATTTTGTACTTATTATTGACAAAGAGTGTTGTTTTGCTCTACAAGTTATAGTATTTGCATGTTATGGTTTGTAGTTTTTGATACCAGCGATACTATCATGTTGTTAATTTTTCATAAATATTTTTAAGGAATTTTTTGAGCTGCATTATTTTCCCCTGTGTAATTTGTTAAGAGGTTTATTTTAACATACAATTCTATTCGTATCTATTACTAAATACGATTAAACTTAGTGTGCTGTTGATCTTTTACATTATGTATTTAGCGTTATAGATCTTCAATGATTACCTCATGGTTTTATACACAGTGATATACATTATATTGTTTGTTATGTTAGATTCATATTGCTATAGCCACTATTGTATTGTTGGTATTGATCAAGATTAATCTAGTTCATAGAAAGTATTACGTACTTCTGTGCCTACATACTCTGAATTCACAAATAAATGAATTAAAATACGCAATCTTTACCTTCAAACTTAGAACACGTCTCTCTTTATTCAGACTCTAAAACACAAGGCCCCCTTGGCAACATGAATATTTATTACAATATCTTAGTAACATGAATATTCATCACACCTCCCACCAAAAAAGAAGGTTGATCTAGGGTTACATACTTTTGTCAAACTAGATCACCTTTTACTCAGTAACATTTTTTTTTTGTGCTTACACATGAATATTTTCTTACAATAAGCCAAATACTGTTCCTATAATATATGCAAGGATATTTATCCGAGAAAAATCAAATGTTATCAGATAAAAGACAACGTACATTTCGATAAAACAGCATAAAAGTAAACATATCAAAGGCAATACAACACATACATGATAATAATATTATTATTGTATGCACGATATGAGAACACAGTTGTTAAATCGGAACATGTACTTTCGCACCCATGAATAATTACGGAACACACCAATCCGGTACTAGAACGTGCGCGCGCACAACCAATAACACTAAATATTCATTAAGTAGGTAGGATCGCCAATTTCTGGTATCACACGTAAAACAAAAATAGATTTAATGAATATTCAAACATGCAGATAAGCTGAAACTTCACACGCTACCTGTTTCGTGAAAATACGCTTATCACACAAAGACGGGAATGTGCGTTACTATGACGATGACCTACAAACAACGTTCGTAAACTCTGGCTTGCTCATTAAATATGTGAAACTGAGCTCGCCAGCCAAGATTTGTTTTGTTATTGTTGCAAGGTTTAACATGTCAAACCAGAATAATGTAATGCTAACAACAATGATTTGCTGGTATATTATCCATATTTCAAAAAACTGACATTTCAAAGAATTTTACTCAAGATAATCCAATACTTTTTGGAAACATCTTAACACAATTTAACCAGAAAACTTAACTATCTGCAAACCTTTTGCATACAAATATAGCAAAAATACAACATGTTTTTAATCCACATTCTGTCTTTTGATCAAAATAGTACAGATTTATGTACCTAAAAATTAATAACAAACCATGTATGGATACAAACAAATCAGAAAACACAATACACATTTTGCAAGAGTCCATGGAATGCTGTATTGATGTCTATTTTCAGCTACAACAAAAATCTGTCCGAGTCCTCCATGCTCCAAAGTGATGTCAAATTATCACACTGTCCATAAAATGTGTATTGTCCATTGTTCATCTGGAAACAAATTAGCTGAACAGTCAACACTGATGCACAAAAATAAATGTTATCCAATATCTCTTGTGGAGTCCAAGAAGAATGTTTATAATATTCTCTTGCTTTGATTCTTGAAGTCACTGATGCGAAGTCTGGAAACAGTCTAATGAAAATTTGCTTAATTTTCATGAAGAAATGTTAAAGATGTAATCGTCGCTATTTCCGGATACAGTCTCTCATGAAGAATAACTTGTTCTATCGATCTGTTAATCACTTGATTCTGGAAATCTGGATACAGTCTCTAGGTAATGAAGAATCACTTGTCTTCAATTTGAATTGTTGCCATGCGAAGGTCCCGCTTAAATGTTCAATACAAGTTCAGGAGATTTGAACCAAGAACCAGGTCCTCCAATGTAGGCATCACACAATGTACATGAGAAATTTCTCACAGAATGATAACACATTATAACAGGCTTCAATATTTACAATAGTTGTTTTAAATGCAATTTGAATGTTTACAAAACAATGTACATATTAATCTTTTAGTAGATGAACTTTGTAACAAACACTCAATAATGCCAACATGTAAAGATGCAATACCACAGTCTTAGTTAAAACAAACTCAGACTTTTGCCCAATGCACCATTACATTGATTTTCTAATTGTTTTATGCACTACTTTACAAATTACTACTAACCTGTCTTTGATTTGTTTTTCTATATATATGTAACAATAAACACAAGCATGAATTGCAATTCAACACAGTGCTTAACCAGGTATAAAATTGTTGTTTTGTTCTCTGTTTTAGCCTTAAACTTCATATCTTAACTGACTCAAGAGGTATTTTTGTATTGTTACAAACTTATTTTGTTTAAGTTGTTTTTATTATTGTAACCAAACCTGCATGATAAAGCAGCAACAAATACACACAATACACTCCAGGTATCCTAGAAAAGAAGTGACCTCGTTGACCTCTAACATTGTCATGTACTGTTAAACAAAACTTTATATTTGAGAACTTTGTAGTAACCAAAACTGCATGTAATAATACACGCTAGGTTTCCTAGAAAAGAAGTGACTTTGTCAACCTCTAAGATTGTCATGTAAGTTTTCAGCAACACTTGTATACAATACACTCTAGGTATCCTAGAAAGGCTGTGACTATATTGATCAACCTATCCTATTGTCATACAAGCACACATATGAACAAATATGACCCAAATACACAGCGGAGTTCGCACCGCGCCCTTAACCACGGGAAAACGTCTCTCAGTTTGAGGTCCTAAGCAACAAATATGACTGTGCCTTTAAAACAAAACAATATTTGCGCTCATTTCGGATGGAAACATAATCTTTAGAATATATCCTTTAACTTGGCTATAATTTTTTATAGCATGCTTTTAAAAACACATATGCCCATCTCGCCTCAAAAAAGTGAGACAGCAGTGTTAATACTCCCAACTCCCACCTTTTACCATTGAAAGGGGAGAATTTTCTTGATATTGGTCAGACATCACTTCACTAAATTGAGTCTTGAGGTCAAACAATATGATTTATAGGGCCATTTCGCATACCAATGTGTTGGTGATGACTAGCTCTCACCGAAAATATAAAAGTCGTTCTTGTTGGATGAAGTGATATATATGCCATGGCTGGTTTTGTAAAAATGACTTCTTCTGGTACACCCCACGGATGCGTCTCCATAGACTGCACGTTAATGGCCTGTGTGTACGAGTGTGTCTGTGTGAGTAAGGATCGACCTTGGTGACCGAACTTTGTGTTGCAACGGGTAAAAAAGTGTCTGCTAGGGAAAAGTTATTGAGTATATACCTCTAATATTTCTCCATATGTCATGATTCCACTCTGCAGCTCTGTGCAGCGAGCCTTGTATGTCCCACACTATCTCTGGACTAAACTCCAACAAGTGTCATACAATAACTAACGAAACCAGATCAATTTCCAGCTTTAAACAAAACTTAACTTCTTAGAAATTTCCAATAACTAAACCTGCATGTAAGTTTTTAGCAACACTTGTATACAATACACTCTAGGTACCCTAGAAAGGCAGTGACTATGTCGATCAACCTATCCTATTGTCCTACAAGCACAATCATGGAACCACCCTGCAGCTCTGTGCAGCTAGCCTTGTATGTCCCACACTATCCCTGGACTATACTCCAACAAGTGCCATACAATAACTAATGGAACCTGATCCATTCATGCCATCAACACTACAGCAGATATTAATTATAAATCCAAAACAGTTTTACACTTTTAAGCTTTTCTACTTTTACACTTACAGTTACACCCAAACAATATACAATTAGTTTTAGGCCTTCTTCTGTCAGACAATTTTACTTTAGTCACCAGCTGTATTTATTAAGCTTATAACAAATCAGGGGAACATCCCCCTCTATTAAATCCAATCTACATTTTTGTAGTTCTACCAGGTTTATACAATTGTTAATATCAACAAGGCACAATATTTATGCCCAATCAAACCATTTACTACAACAGCACCAACAGGCACTACCAGGCGACGACGCGTCGACATGACAACGCCGCCCGCCCACAAAGTCGGACCTACCCCGGCGGGGCGGTGGGACGAAAACCAGCCACGAACCACACTCATCATTTTTGACCGACACCCAAGTCAACGGGTGGGACACACCGTACCAAATCTCAAATGACGACATGCAATTGGGGCATAAAATATCTGCCTTTGTAAGGCTCAACAGTCACATTCGACGTGTTAAAGCTTTCGGACAAGCCCCCATATTACGTATTTTAGTGTCTACATACTCTGAATTCACAAATAAATGAATTAAAATACGCAATCTTTACCTTCAAACTTAGAACACGTCTCTCTTTATTCAGACTCTAAAACACAAGGCCCCCTTGGCAACATGAATATTTATTACAATATCTTAGTAACATGAATATTCATCACAAAAGTTATTACATGTAAAAGGTATTCGTTAAAAATCACGGTGACAATCACGGTATATCGAATCGGTCATATGCTGATAGACTGTTGAATGCATTTGATATTACAGGGCTGGTTAGAATAATTAATTGCAGTTTGTGTTTTAGTTGTTTTAAGTAATAAAGATCTCAAAAGTTATTGTTACAAGTAGTTGATAACCATTTAACCGTTAGTGTTCCCTTGTGAATTTTGTGGAAACCGTTAGGCCTATATGTTTACAGATATAATATTTATTTTATAAGGTATTTTGAAAAAGTTTACAATCGTGTACTTATGAGGAGAAAAGAAACAAAGGAAATTAGCCACGCCATAATGTTAGTTAAGGGGGTATCTCACTGGTTGCGAACCCAGGCGAATTTACAGAGTGTTATATATATAGAGGATCTACCAACGTTCTTTTGTGCTGCTTTGTTAGACAAGCATAAGGGGTTATCTCGTTGTATCAGAGAATGGCATGCTTTCTTTAGCGATGCTTTGTAAGCCAAGCTCAAAGGGGTTTTCTCGTTGTATAAGAATTGCATATTTTCTTTTGTGCTGCTTAGTTAGGCAAGCTCAATAGGGTTATCTAACTGTATCAACATGGCATGTTTTCTTTTGTACTGCCTTGTTAGGCAAGCACAAAGGGGTTGTACTGAATGATCATGGCATGTTTTCTTTTGTAGGCCTACTGCCTTGTTAGGCAAGTACAGGTGGGTTATAATTATTGTATGGTATTGGCATGTTTCCTTTTGTACTGCTTTTTTATGCAATCACAAAGCAGGGGCCGTGGAGCGTTTTTGAAAGTAGATGAGCTGAGCCGAAGGGGGGGGGGGACTGAAAAGAGACTAGAAATGACAAATGCATGGACATTTCTGCAATTTTGTACACGTGTGCTGAAAACTGAAGTGGGGGCTGAAACCCCCCCCCCCCCCCCCCCCCCCCAAGCACCCCGGCTCCACAGCTCCCTCGAAGGGGGTAATTTCACTGAATTGTGAACACATATCAATGAAACAAGTCATTTTTTGCTTCGTTTTGGTTCGTGTAGGTACGTGGGTGCGTGTGTTGCCAAAAGTGAGATATTGATTGTCAATTATGCAGTCATGGGTGCAGAGATGAAAAAACAAAATGATAACAATAATATGGAATATGAAATGATAATAGTAATGATAATTGAAAAAGAAAATGACTACCAGCTCAATTACCCCCCAACGCCCAGCCACGCCCGAAGTGAAATCTGAATGTTTTATTTGCGTTTATTGTTAATTACAATACCAATCAACATGATCAAGACACTATAACGCAGGATTATTATTATTATTATTTCCAAACATATTTTAGAAATTATTTTTTTTCATCGAGTAATTCTTATCCGATTCAAATTTATGTTGACCCTTTCCATATATATTTTAGTAATATCAGTAACCTATTTATATGTATTTCAACCATTTTTACACACAGAATTATGCACTTGCAATCGATCATAAATAAATTCGCCTAGAAATTTTGAACATGTTCAAAACTTTTGGGCGAATTATTTTCAAAAGAATTATTCAGGCCTATGAAAGAATGTGGTTGAAACCAAGATCGATCACTTCATGCCCCAATGCAGGACAAAAAGAATTCCTGTATTTCGACTCCATTCATTTCAGAAGTTCGCTACATTCCAAAATACTCATTGTCCGGAAAACACAATACAAAAGAAAATGCCTCACATCAAAAAGCCTACCTACTGAATCGAGGTGGATTAGGCATTCTATGTATAACGAAAATTCTAAATTCGCCCTGTTCGCAAATGTTCGCAACTCAGTGAGATACCCCCTTTATGGTTATTTGTAAGATTGTTAATCGATTCTGTTGATAATGTTATGATATCCATGTATGATCGATGATGGGTCTCACGTTCGTTTTACTCGCTTGGAAATACCTGTTTTCTGTTGAATTCTAGCGTAGAAATTAAATTTCCAAAAAGGTACCGAAATTCATTTCTGAGCCACCGGGAAACGAAAACGGGGTAGGCCCAGATGCTCCACATTTGGAATTATAATTTTCAACATCGTCTCACCCAATACATGAAAAAGTTCCTATACCAAAAATTAAGTTATAAAAATGATTCTGAAATATATCACCAAAAGGATCATAAAGAGGTAATTTCGAATTATACACGTGTATATTGGAGCCTCACGGCACACCCCATGTTGTCGGTCCCCATTGTATCCAGATACGCCTGGTGGCCATCTTAAATCATTGTGTAAAATTCTGCGGCGACCGTGAAATTATTTTCGACCGTAGAAAACCGAGACTAAACTTGAAGGTAAAAAAGTTGTTATTTCATAATCCTTCAAAAGGGGGGGGGGGGGGGTTGGCAAGGAGGGAGCAACCATCTTGCATATTTAGTTTCAGTTCCTTGTCATCATGGTCATCAATTTCATTAATATCATAAGTACTTTTGATAGGCAGATCGATGGTTTACAATGTGATATTTGTTTCTGTTTTCCTTATTAACTGAAGTCCTGCCACTTGAAAGATGTCTTATTATGGGATGCTCTGGATTATTTAAATTTAGTTACGACTAGCTAATAGGTGTCCATTGCTGAGGCTTAATGCCAGAACTGCATATAAGATGGGCAAAACACACTGCTGTATTAGTTGACCGTGTCTATATCTTCTGCAGTTTCAACCGATGCCACATTCAGGATTTGAAGTTCAACGGCGTTCATGGTACGAACCTGTGTATGTGCTATACATACAACCTCGTATCTTAAATGTCTGCCTAATGACCATATATATCTTTCAAGATATTGGGGAAATTGTTTCTTAACTTACTCTTCACAAAGGTCTTTAGGCATATATGAATCCACTGTTTTGTACTATATGAACCATGGCCAATAAAATATTCGTGCTCATCCCTCTGTTCGTTTTATCTTGTGTTTTTGGACAATAGAGAATATACGCAAAATCTGGGCAGCGGGTATATTGCAAATGTGAGTTTAACCGCACACAAAATGTTACATGGCTAATTGTTTTGGGAGCCAATGTCGCCGCCTTCTTTGAATTACTCAAGTGCCTGAACAACCAAACGGGTCCGTGCACGCCAGATCACCAGCTTTTAGTGGCCAAGTGAAAAAATGACATCATAGCCCCTACATGTCGGTTTGAATGCACCGTTTTGAATTCTTAGCCATGGCCAATAGATTTGTCGTGTTCACTCTGTTTTTCGTTTTACCTTGTGTTTTAGGAAAAGTGCAAAAAATAAAGGCAATATCTGGAAAGTCGGTGGATCTGAAATGTGAGTCAAACATTGCACAAAATGTTACATGGCAAATTGATTTCGGAGCCAGTGTCGCCGCCTTCTTTGACTTCTACACGTGCCTGAACAACCAAACGGGCCCGTGCACGCAAGATAACCAGCTTTATGGAAGTGGCAAAGTTAAGGTGAATCGCAGCAACGAAGCTTCCTTTCTGTCACTAGTCCCATTTGAAGACAAGACTTTTCTGTGTCTTTTAGGTAAGACCGTGTTTAAGACATATAATATAATTCTGATTGACCCAAAGGACATCAAAGAATATTGTAATGATTCGTTGCAACATATCATTAACAGTGAAGATCTTCAAATTCAATTTTCATGTGGATATACCTATCAAACAGCATTAACTCTAGATAGCAAGTTAGCACTCGATGGACTTAGCCAAAAAAACTTAAACTTTCAAAATTCATCTCAAAGTATCAGTGGAACAATTAATTTAGATGATAATTTCAAGAACATTAATGATGCTCATTGTGATATTTACTTTCCTGGTATTGATGTTACACGAACATGCACCTATCCGGCAATTAGAAAATCACAATACGTTGTCGAAGGAAATGGAATTATCGTTAAAAGTAAAGTTGCAGTAAATGTTGAATGGCATCTCTTTGGTAAAGATGGGATAGAAGAATACATATCGAACCGTTCATGGACTCGAGATCATGGGCGATCTCTGTTGATACTGGGAATATCTGAAGAAGACGTAGGAAAAGTAATTGTTTGGCGAACCAAAGGAGCGGACAATGACACCCACAATGGTACCATCGGGTTCACAGTTATCCTGGACATTTCCAGAGACAGCAATAAAACAGATTCTAAAGACAAAAAACCTGCTCCACCTAGAGCCCAAAGCCCTTTCTTTGTTTTGACATTACTATTTCTTGCACTATGGCTTATTACTTGTACAATTATTGCAATGTGTTTCTTTTGCCAACAAGAAGAGGATAAACCATCCACAATTGGTAATGAGGAGGCGGCAATGGGGCCGGAGTATGCTATGGCCATCTTCAATTCTAAAAACCTTGAAAGTGATGGAGCTACCAATGTGGATACATTGTTGACAGGACAGGGACAAAGGGCGTTAGGAGAAGAATCAAAGCACCACTACATGGACATGGATGGCAATCATGGACGCACTGATTATGAAGCGATGAAGAGCCTTACTTATGAAAACAATGAATTTGCAGTTGGCTCTTCCCAGGGTGGCTCATCGGTAGGTGAAACAGATGGAACAGCTTTGGGAGGGACATTAGGAGAGCAGTCAGGTGCACTCTATATGGGCATGACTGAAGAGACACTTAAAAATGACTACGAAGACATTATAGAGGGTCCCACTTATAGTAACATATAAGCTGCAGTTAAGTCTTCCTTTTATACTCACCTGATCAAAATGCTTAAGTGAACGTTTAATTTGAAACGGTCGTTTATGTATCCGTAAGCTTTCTATTTGTTTTCCAGATCTTATGACCATAAATGTTGACAAGAATCTTCCTTCTGCAAGAGGGACCTAAAGATGCCTTAGTAAACCGAATGCTTATTTTGAACTTCTTATTCTTCTTCTTCTTCTTCAACAAATTACTAGAAGATTTACATTATGAATTGGCGGTTAACTGCTGTGGCCATAGAGGTCACCTCTAGTGTGAAGTTGGAGCCATACGCCGCCCTTTCAGGCGCGGTATCCAAGATTTTTCAGGAGGTGGGGGGGGGGGCCTACTTTGGGAAAAAAATCTTGCGAGCGGAGCGATCAAACGACCGGGAGCGCGAGTTTAAAAACATACCCCTTATTATAGGCCTATACTGACCTAAACGAGGAATTTAAGCAATTTTATTTTACTCCTATGAAAACAAAAAATATATCCAGCAAAAAAAAAAAAAACGCGATATTTTGAACAAAATTTTAGTTGTTTGAATATGTATTTTAAATTGCCACTTGTGGGGTCACGATGGAAAAGGGCATTTCTCCTGAAAGAGGGGCAAATGAGACCAGAGGCTAAAGAGAAATGTTTCGGATGAATAGGGGTGTCCGCCCACAAAAAGTAATTGAAGCTTTAAGAATGTGTTTTGTATTTCATTAACGAAAAAAAGGACAAGCGAGCGAAGCGCGAGCGAAAATATGTGGGGGTTTTAAAAAAGATTATATGGAAGGGTGAACATAGAAGATGTGTACTCTACTTGGTATAGAAAATCTAGATATATGATGATTTTAACCTCATAGTATCCGTGAGGCTGAGAAGAAAAATGATCGGTAAAAATCGAGTTAGTTGTGCAGGAAATGGGGTTTCACAAAGATTAAATATGGAAATAAATAAAGGGGCAGCTTTCTAGTATAAAAAAAATTAAATTGATGTTTACAGACGCTATTAGTATCCGCGAGTGCGAAGCGCGAGCCCAAAATTTGGGGTTTAAAAGGTAGCACTGTCCGTCATAAAGTGGATTTTTTTTTTTTAATATGTAGGTAATTAGTGTTCTATTAGACCTTATTTAGTATCCGCGGAGCGCAGAAGCGCGCGCCGAAAATTTTGAGGGTTTTGAAGGAACACTGTGTCCAAGAAGAATGGGGCAATTTCTTTTAAATTGTAGGTAAGCGTAAATTGTTTAATTTTAGAGGGCTAAATAATCGAGTTATTTGTGCAGGAAATTTGGGGTTTCAACAAAATTATATGGAATAAATAAAGGGGCACTTTCTAGTATAAAAATTGTAGATAATTGTGTATTATAGACTCTATTTGGTATCCGCGAGCGCGAAACGCGAGCCGAAAATTTGGGGTTTTAAATGGTACACTGTCCGTCATAAAAGTGGATTTTTTTTTTTAAATTGTAGGTAATTGCGTAATTGTGTAATTTTGAGGTAAAAATCGGAGTTATTTGTGCAGGAAATTTGGGGTTTCAACAAAATTATATGGAATAAATAAAGGGGCACTTTCTAGTATAAAAAAAATTAGATAATTGTGTATTACAGACGCTATTTAGTATCCGCGAGTGCGAAGCGCGAGCCCAAAATTTGGGGTTTTAAAAGGTACACTGTCCGTCATAAAAGTGGATTTTGTTTAAAAAATTGTAGGTAATTGTGTATTATAGACCTTATTTAGTATCCGCGAGCGCGAAGCGCGACCCGAAAATTTGGGGTTTTGAAAGATATATGGAAGAAATAAAGGGGCACTTTCTAGTATAAAAATTGTAGATAATTGTGTATTATAGACTCTATTAAGTATCCGCGAGCGCGAAACGGGAGCCGAAAATATGGGGTTTTAAAAGCTATAAGGAATAAATAAAGGGGCACTTTCTAGTATAAAAAATTGTAGATAATTGTGTATTGTAGACGCTATTTAGTATCCACGAGTGCGAAGCGCAAGCTAAAAAAATTTGAGGTCAAATTTTTAGTTAATTGTGCATTATATACCCTACTGAATTGGTATCTGCGAGCGCGAAGCGCGAGCCGAAAATTTTGAGCTCAAAATTGGAGTTATTTGTGCATTATGATTTAGCATCCGCGAGGGCGAAGCGCGGGCCGAAAATCTCATATCAATTCTAGTTGTAAACTTAAGAGATAGAGGGCGCTACCATTCTACTCAAAGCGAACGCGCCCACTGACTTTTTTGTTTTTGGACAGTTTTCACTTTATTTTCCAGTGGCGAGCAACTACCTTTTCAAAGAAATGTTCGCTCTGATTAAGTACGCTAAAGAGTCTAAATTTTTCAAAAATAGGAATATCTTATTGCAAAGGAAAGAAAAAATCCTGTCACTTTTGTCAATGCGAAAGCCTAGTCAGATCAAATTCCTGTACAATATGGTATATTTTGCTCTCAAAATAGCTCATGCGCTGCATGGTTTTGATCCTCGATGCCGCATTATAGACGTCGCGGAAACTCAGCTCATGACAACGTGAGACGTCTTTGTGACGTCTCCACCACTAGTTTCAAAATCATTTAAAATCCGTCTCAAATTAGTCTCAAACTAATTCCAAATCCGTCTTATCCCGTCTCATGACAAGAATTGCCACCAATAGTTTATTATTGGTTTTCGTGTCAGTTGTCCTTTTGAATACCATGTTAGGCCAAACTACTAACACGTCAATCGTGTTGGAAAATGTCATTTTTGATGATACATGCAATTAATCGAATCGTTGTGGATAAGTCAATAATGCACCTCATTTTTAAGCAAATTTTGAACAACCTTTAGCTTCAAGTTAACGAGAAAATAGATAAATTCGCTTCCTCTGACCTAAAACTCGCAAAGCCATATCAAATTCTAAACCTCCTATACCCCTGGTTTAAAATTCTTTACAAATGTCCGTACAGATCTGGTCTCGAATGACGTCATCCGAGACTAAATTTGTACAGTTAGACACATTCTCGTTTCAAAATCCGTACTATTTTGGTGCGACAGCACAACTCTAGACTCTTTGGTAGAAGACGGGCCACTGTCTGTGTCTACAGTACACGAGTGTATCTAGTTCTTTACTTCAGACCCTAGTAAGCGAACAACATGGGTTTTGCCTACAAACTACATATTGGCTGTCGGCCTCATGACAGCCATTGGCTAATCAGTTTCACGTATGATGTTCGTCCTTGTATCTTGGTGGGGAAAGTGGGTGGAGCTAGTTGTTGTGGGCAACGAAGTGTTCGTTCACTCCTTTCCATGTTTTTTCGCATGCTGTAATACGAGTTTGACAGCAAAATTCTAAAATCCACCGAAATACTCCAAAAACCGGCAAAACGGTGAATATGCACCTTTACTTCATATACTTTGGATATTGGTGTTTTAAATAAACCAATTCAACAAACAACTGGGAGATTTTTGTCCCGTTTTATGCATTTTGAAAGCGTCATTAAAAATGATCATTAAAATATAGAAATTATGTCTCTAGGCTTTTGTAAAATAATACTTTTTCAATATCTGGCATATAATAGTTGAAAAATGTTACGACAAATTAATTTAGAAGTTTTTCTTCTAAATCACATTGTCATAACATTAAGTATGCCAGATATTGAAAAAGTATTATTTGACAGAAACTTACATAATTTCTATATTTTGATGATCATTTTGATAACGCTTTCGAAATGCATAAAACTGAAAAAACAAACAAAAAAACTCCCAATTGTTTGTAGAATTGGTATATTTAATACACCAATATCCAAAGTAAAGGTGCGTATTCATCATTTTGCCGGTTTGGGGAAATTTCGGTGGATTTTGGAACTTGCTGTCGAACCAGTTTTGCAGCATGAGAGAGAGAGAGAGAGAGAGAGAGAGAGAGAGAGAGAAAGAACAGAAATAGACGAACTTTTTGTTCGTTGCGCTTACCCCACCCTGTGCGGGTCAGGCTATTCTTCACCCACTCCTGGAGACTGAAGACAGCCAGCGTCAAAATTTGGAAAACGAGCATTTGCCGTTTTGAAGATTGCACCGATCGAGCGCCAGTATAATGCACGTGCATTATGTACCATATATAGTGTGCACATGTTCTGTTCCATCACCCACATACATGCATGCTGCTTTGTGTGTATAGCAGTCTATAGTGCGTACCACATCAGTTGGTGCAGGAAGCTGTCATAGCCTCCTGGGCCCATATTCATAAAACCCTCATAAGTCAGTTGCCAACTAGGCCTTAGCTGAAAGATAAATCCCCTTCTTTCAAACTAGCTATCAAGTAACTTTCTCATTTGATATAATCGCAACAACACAATAGATCATAATTTGCATGAGTAACTACAGCCATGCTGCAGGTGTTCAATTATTCTATAGTCACTCAGATGACCAAAACATGTGAACTGCACTAGAAATATGCACCACCCCCCCCTCCCACACACAGACACACAAACACAATACATTGCAATGTCTTTGTTCATGCAGACTATCCTGCATAAATAATGAGGGTTTGTCTAGCAACATGTTTGCTCCCATTAATTACCCATTCATTCATAATTATCTTCAGTGGTCCATCCATATCAGGTAGGGGGGGGGGGGAAGCAAGCATTGGACTTCCGCTTTTCTATTTAATTTTCATTTGTCAAATTTCAGATTTTTGGATTTTGTATGCTTCTCAGATAATATTTTTGGCAAAAGAAATGTTTTTTCACAACCTATATCTTTGAAAAAGTTCTTCATCGTTATATAACTCCAGTACATTTCTCCTATCCCTGAAGATTCTTTCCCTTCTTAACCCTCTACGTAGCTCTTCTAGCTCCAAAACCCTTCTCGCCATCATTAAATCATGGAAAGTCCAAAGTCAACAAGTAGCATACACCTAAATTGTTATTCACAAAACCTTACTAAGAACCCCAATAAGTAGTTGATATTCCAGATTGGTCATATGCATAACAACAGTGAAAAATACAATAAAAGAATGTGAATATAATATATTGAATACAGATACATAGAATAGAGACATCTGTTTTAGTCGTATGCAATGTGCAGTCTTGAGCAGTCAGCCCACCAAACTTTTCCACATATAGGTTTTGTCTTGCTAGTCTCATCCTTCAGACCTCATGACATAATCAGGTTAACTTACCATAAATTATCATTGATTTTGAAAAATGTGATATCTTAGAAAATAAAAATATTGAAATACAAATTTAGTGGATTGTTCATTTGACATTATAAATAAACTAACATAAAAACTGAAAATCTCGCAAATATCGGTTTAGAAACTCAAATTTGAGGGTAAAATAAGTTACATCATAAAACGCTATAGGTGCTCATGATCAACTATATCTTTTTGAAGGAAATTGTGTGACAACTAAGGCAATTAAGGTTTTGTGAATAACAATTTTAAGTTGTTAACTAGAGCCGGTTGACAGCTTTGAAGGAATGTATCTGGCAACAATAGAATCATGAATGTTGTCACCATCTACATTTTTCAACTGGAGCTTCTTTTATTGATATTTGTGGAGAGTGAATAAGCTCATACCAAGCATGTGAAGGAAAATACCTATATACTAATGAGCTTGTATACATTGACACACCAACTTATGAGGGTTTTGTGAATAACAAATTTGACTTAGTGTGGAACTTCGGTCAATTTAGTTGCTAACTAGGCTTATGATATCTACACCTACTTTGGTGACTTGGGTGAGGGGGAGCAGATATCTAATAATTTCATGGCTCGTTTCCATTATAAGGGTCGGAAAAGGGGGGGGGCGGGGCTAATGGACGGGTTCAAGTGCGGATGGTAATGATGTTCCTATGAAGTTTGATTGTACTGAGGCCTTTCACTCAGTCATATAAGTATGTGTCTACCTAAATATATGAAGTTTACATTTCTCACCCACTCCTCAAAACTCTTCACCCAGTCATAAGAATAATGTGGCTAATACATGAAGTTTACATTTCTCACCCACTCCTCAAAACTCTTCACCCAGTCATATTAGATATATTTGCTTAATATATGAGGTTTACATTTTTCAACCACTCCTCAAAACTCTTCACCTAGTCAAATTAGACATGTGCCTAATATATGAGGTTTACATTTTCAACTACTCCTCAAAACTCTTCACCCAGTCATAAGTATGTGGCTAATACATGAAGTTTACATTTTTCAACCACTCCTCAAAACTGTTCACTCAGTCATATCAAATATGTGCCTAATATATGAGGTTTACATTTTTCAACTACTCCTCAAAACTCTTCACCCAGTCATAAGTATGTGGCTAATACATGAATTTTACATTTTTCGACCACTCCTCAAAACTCTTCACCCAGTCATAAGTCTGTGGCTAATACATGAATTTTACATTTTTCGACCACTTTTCAAAACTCTTCACCCAGTCATAAGTATGTGGCTAATACATGAATTTTACATTTTTCGACCACTCCTCAAAACTCTTCACCCAGTCATAAGTATGTGGCTAATACATGAATTTTACATTTTTCGACCACTCCTCAAAACTCTTAACCCAGTCATAAGTCTGTGGATAATACATGAAGTTTACATTTTTCTACCACTCCTCAAAACTCTTAATTCACCCAGTCATATCAAATATGTGCCTAATATATGAGGTTTACTATATTCACAATACCAGACTATCATCATGTGCCTTCAGTTGTAAGAACTATTAGAAATTTTAATTTTTGTCAAAAATTCACTTGAAACTGTAAAAAATGGTTTTTGTTGATTTACTTTTTAATAAAACAATGGAGAAACCTCACGACCGGTAGTTCATCAAAGCTATGTCTAGGCTGTATATACAGTAGATGCCAGTTAGCATGAACTCTCTTGTTCCAACTTAGCATACTGAGAACTGCACCCAACTAACAAACGGACGTTTTATAAACGTTTTTAAAACGTTCCGAATTGGTTTTTTGGACGTTTTGTAAAAACGTTTTATGGACGTCAAAATGTGGTAGGTTTTAGACGTTTTAAACACGTTTTTTTAAACGTTAAAAGAACCAATAAAAAACCTTTAAAAACCTTTCGGAAGCTCTAGACGTAAAAAAAAACTTTTGAAAACGTTTTAAATATATTGAACCATTAAAAAACCTTCTAAAAACGTCTGGAACGTTCTTAAAACGTTTTTAAAATGTTTTTAAAACCTTGAAATGTAATACAAAACGTTTGAAGAACGTCTAGAAAACCTTTAAAAACCCTTTGGAAACCTCTTAAAAACTTGTGAAAACAATATAATAAATACAAATATGTTTCATGCACCTCAAACCCTTGGCCACGATTTGTGGAATGGCACTTTAGAGTGAGGTGTCTCCAATCCAAATCATGCTTAAAAGTAGACTTTACTGGATATCATTAGGATTTAACACTGTAAGATGCTCCAGGAAATGTATAGTTTATTGAAAGTATCGTTTGCGATAGTTAGTTATTAATTTATTTGTTATGTTTGTACATTCCAATACTAAATAGTTTTTTTTTTATATTTATGTGTGTTTCAGAACAATATTACATTAAAATGAAACACCAAAGAATGAATATGTAACTGTTAAATGGAAATAATTTAAATAAACACGTTATTTCGATATGTCTAACGTATTATATGCTAATCACCTTCTCATTTGCATAAGGTCCCATTTGGACGTATAAAAAACGTTCATAAAACGTTTAATAAAATAAGTCTCATTATAAGGTTCAATTAAAAAATTTTGGGAACGTTTTGATTAAAAGGTTACATTTTGTAACGTTCTGAAAACGTTCTGTGTTTGCTGGCATGACGTCATCGATCAATCCTCGGCGCGCATCCTCGTTCGTTGATGTGTAAAGATCGTCGTATATGAAATGATTTGAAATTACCGGTAATAAAATTGAGTATGTAAAATCATTAAAAATATTTTATTGTTATGTATTTTTTTTAATGAATCCTATATATACCCATATATAATGAAACAATTAAATCTCGCTTTCAATATAGAAATCGCCTATAGTATTTTAGTGATCTGTGTTTTTATTTAGTTGCACCTAGCAAACATAGTGATCACTTCTGGTATTTGTTTTTAAAAGTTCTAAGTTGATCGATTTATTGAACTGGACGTATATAAAACGTTCTGTAAACGTTATGTACAAAATGTCCACAAACGTTTTGTAAAGGTCCTATATCAAACGTTTTGTAAACGTCCTATTAAAAACGTTCAATTTTGTAACGTCCAAAAAACGTTCAATTTTGTAACGTCCAAAAACGTTTTTTAAACGTTCTCAAAAAACCTAAACTTTAACATAAATGAGAAGTCCAAACTTTAACGTTTTATAAACGTTTTAAAAACGTTCATTTAGGACGAAGACGTAGGGCCTACAGGACCTAGAAAAAACGTTTTGAAAACGTTCTGAAAACGTTCTGTGTTTGCTGGGTAACAACTGACCCGTGTATATAACTTCCATCCCCGGTCTCCCCTTCATTCCGAGCACTTTTTGCGCCATGATGCTCAACATGAAATTATCTCACTCACATTAATGTGAGCGCGAAGCGATGGCAATATTTTCTTGAATATACACTGCGTCCTAGATAAAAGTAAACCCAACTATGAGAGTTTAGTATTAAAATTGTGTTACTTATTTTCATCATACACTGTCCGTCATAAAGGTGGAATATTTTTTTGCCGCTATAGCGACATGATTTTGCTCTGACTTTAATTTCTTGAATATGTTTGTCCCTGCTTTTACTTTTCAGGACCCTGGCTATATCTTGGACATTCTCCCAACCCTTCACGTGGACCTTTTCCCAAAAAAGTTTAGTCAACCCCCATGATGCCCTTTTTTCTCATTTTGGGGCCCCTTTTTGTTTTCCCGGCCGACCAAGCCCCCCTCAGTCCTACCTCCAGGAAACACGACTGAGGTCTACTGTTTTATATTGTTCTTTAAGTTAAATATATATTTCTGGGGACAGGCTTAGGTCTCTTGTGTAGGGGAGGGGTTGAAGTAAAATACGAGATTGGTGAAAATTGGGAATATTTTATTCCATCTTTATGCTGGAAACAAAAAAAAATGAAAAACAACATTTAACCCTTAAATATCATCATTACCCCCTTAAATTTTGTTTAGCCTTGATGACAAGGCTGTAAATAGTCATTATTGACAATATCTTATTTTGATTTATGTTTGGTTGAGATTTTACAATACAATTTAGGGAAGATGAAAATTACCATGGTGTAAAAATGAATAAAATCAATGTTGAACCCCAATCAAAATAAATTTTGACCCCTTCCCTAGACAAAAGAGTCGAGCCTGTAACCATTACATCTAGATTTAACTAAAAGAACAATAACAAATCTCCACCTCAGACGTGTTTCCTTGGGGTAGGACTGAGGGGGCCTTGGTGGGTTGCGTGAACAAAAAGGGCCCCAAAAATAAGAAAAAATGACGAAAATGGCCATCTTCTGGGGGTGACAAACTTTTTGGAAGAAAAATTCCAGGGGAAGGGTTGAGGGAACGTCCAAGATATACCCAGGATTCCAGAAAGTAAAAGCGGTGACAAACACATTCAAGGAATTAATAGCGGAGCAACATAATGTCGCTTGAGCCAGAAAAAAATATACCACCTTTTTTTAAAATTCATAATTTTTTGGTTCCTCATTTCTCATGTAATGCAAGTTTATTTAGAATCATGTTATATAATTATGTATATGAAAATTGTGTTCGTTGCCAGATTGTTTCGTATTTATTTATAATGTATCAATTGTATTGATTTGTAAACTGTTGATATGACATGAGAAATAAAAACCTCTTGAACTTGAACATGAACTTGAATCATATTTTTCTTATTTTTTTTCCATATCATATTAAAGAGTAACTCATATTATATCCAATGATACCAAAATCATACCTATACCATGTATACTGTCAAGGATGACTGACCACTCGAGTTCTAACAAAAAATTGGTCAAAAACAAATTGTTCCAAGTTTATCAGAAGCAATCCTGGCTTTCTAATATTTTATTCTTAGTGTGAGGTCAGCCCTCCTACGTCTATTCATAAGGAACGATGGATTTCTTGGCCTATTGAAATGCAAGGGCTGCTTCTCGATCCACAAACTTTCAATCAAAACACAAGTTTAAGTTTGGTATCATTGAATTGAAAATGAGTTACTCTTTATTATGAAATAAATGTCAAGTTTTCATAAGGTATTAAATTTTAATATGAGACTCTTAAAGGGGAATCCAACCCAAGGAGAGAATCAACCTTACAGGAAAGAGGAAAATGAGAGGAGCAATCTAAAAAAAGTTTCATCAAAATCGGTTATAAAATAAGAGAGTTATGGAAGTTTGAAAATTCTAGTTGTTCCTTCTATGGGGATCCTCAAATTGGCATCATCGGCTTCAAAATGGCCGATCTCATGGACAACTCTCCATTCATTTTTCACACAAATTTTCAGATTTTCCCCATTTTCTTTCAAAATATATCTTACCTCCTTTTGAGCTCAAAATATGCCATGGGAAAATATATTTCACACAACATATGTTGAGCTCAGAAGGAGGTAAGATATATTTTGAAAGAAAATGGGGGAAATCTGAAAATTTGTGTACAAAATGAATGGAGAGTTGTCCATGAGATCGGCCATTTTGAAGCCGATGATGCCAATTTGAGGATCCCCATAGAAGGAACATCTAGAATTTTCAAACTTCCATAACTCTCTTATTTTATAACCGATTTTGATGAAACTTTTTTTAGATTGCTCCTCTCATTTTCCTCTTTCCTGTAAGGTTGATTCTCTCCTTGGGTTGGATTCCCCTTTAAAGTTGGGTTTAGTTTGTTCTGGGACACACTGTATATATTAGCACGAAACGAGAATATTTTAGTGCCTTTTGTCATCCTATAAAAATTCATAAATATCTTATTCACAAATTATGTGAGCGCAAAGCGCAAGACGAAAATTGTCGGTATATTGAATTGAAAACAATACGGGGGCATGCGGATGCTTTGTCCCCTGGATCCGCCGCTTTTTAATTTTCTATAATGTATGTATGCCAGTGGCAGATCCAGCGATCTTCATCGAGCACGGCGGGGCGGCGGCGCCCACAAATGCGAACTTTCAGATTTTGGTACAATAAATACGTTAGAAACACGCCACAGTAGAATACGAAAAAGGGATAACAGATAATCAACCATGCCATTTTTATTTTCCGTCACACCTGCCGAGCAAAGTACATCTATAATTTTTTGACGTCACTCTGGCCGTGGATAAGCGGGGCGGGGGGGGGGGTAGGTGTGTTAAGAAAAATTCTCGCTTTGGCCTATCATGAAGGTCATCAATTATCGACCATTAGGGTAAGGTTTTTTTTTTCTCTCTCTCTTTTTTTTCCAGGGGGGGGCGGAGGGGATCCCGGATGGTCTCTCTTCATAGTATAATATAAGCTGCCAACCAGTTGAGCTGTTCAAGAGAGCCCTGGAAAGCTATGTTTTAACGTTGAGGCACCGACCTTTAAAAAAATAAAAAAAATAATGGAAAAAAAAATAGTACAAAAATGAATAAATAAATAAAAATGGGAACCACAGTAACCGTCCACTTTCAGGGGCAACACACAACAAAATCCTCATCCAGTTGCTGAACAGGCGTTGATGAGTATCACCAGAAGCAGAAATAGAAGGCATTTTATGTCCCGTATTTCAGTCCACATGATGTGGGCCCGGGATTCCCCTCCGCTCCCCCCCCCCCTCCGGCCCCTCCCATAAAAAAGGCGGGAAAGGGGAAAGAAGAGGAAAAAAGTACACACAAATTAAAAGAGAAGAAAAAAAAAAAAAAAAACATCGTGCAACCAATATACTTCCCGATTATCACACCAAGTCTTCATGGAATTCAGAAATAACTTGAGTTAAGCAAAGAAAACAAAAATGCAAAAAGTACAAAAATATGATTTTGCACTAATTTATTCGATTCGATTTCTGAAAAATATGATATCTCGGCCAATATTGATCCGATATATCAATGTCAAATTTTGTATGGAAGTTGATAATGTAAAATACATCTTTGTTCTATCATTTTGTTTATATTGTGAGGCAGCAATTTATTAGTTATTTTTATTTTTACAATTAAAGGGTATATTTTTTACACAATTATCAATACTTTATTATTTTTTTATGAAGTCCAGTTTCTTCTTAAAAGTTACCAATCACTTAATTAAAAAAAAACAAAAAACATTGTGATTAAAAAGTGAGAGTTTTTTGTGAATTCCTATATATTCTTTTGCTTTATTTTCCTATTGTATTTAATTGTTTTTTTTAATGTATTTCTTAATGGTTTTGCCTCTTTTATATTTCAGAAATGTACCTTGTTAGATTTCAAGATATCCAATATGATGCTAAAGGCCATTTAAACACATTTAGGAGTGTTATAAAACAATACAGGGGAAGGTGCATATAGTATACAAAGTGTTATTTTTAACATAATAATTATTATTATTACAATTTTTATTTCGGTATACTTGGCAAATGTCACCAACTACAAAACATTCATGACTGCTGCGCAACTGCTGCCAACCTTAAATGCCTTTTGGTGACTTTTCCCTATAAAGTGTAGTGCAACTATTGTTTAAAAGAAAACTGCACACTGTGCCGTTAAGTGAAACAACATTGCATTATCAGTTTATTGCATGTCAGACCTAAATATGTTTAGAATGTAAGATACCAATTTGCTATCATTTCTGAAACCTAGAAGAGCCAAAACAGTAAGAAATTCATAAAAATCCAAATAATAGCTGACAAAAGAAACTTTTACTTTTACTTTTTGTTGTGGACTATTACACTCAGCAACTTTTGATAGGAGATTTGACTTAAAAACAAATATTTTAAATCAAAAGATTATAATTATTATAAGGGCGACCGCTGATATCTGTACGGCATAAAAATATTATAGGGGTCGATGATATCTGAGCCCCCATTTTTCTTTAGGGGGGGGGGGCTCCGCCCCACGCGCCCCCGTTTCCAAATGTTTAACACATTATTCCATGACTGAGTGATGAGTTTCGAAGAGTGGGTGAAGAATGTAAACTTCATATATAAAATACATTATTCCATGACTGAGTGAAGAGCTTTGAGGAGTGGTTGAGAAATGAAAACTTCATGTATAAGCCACATATCTAATATGACTGGGTGAAGAGTTTTGAGGAATGGTTGAGAAATGTAAACTTCATGTATATGGCACATATCTAATATGACTGGGTGAAGAGTTTTGAGGAGTGGGTGAAGAATGTAAACTTCATATATAAAATACATTATTCCATGACTGAGTGAAGAGCTTTGAGGAGTGGTTGAGAAATGTAAACTTCATGTATTAGCCACATATCTAATATGACTGGGTGAAGAGTTTTGAGGAGTGGTTGAAAAATGTAAACCTCATTATGGTATGCACATATCTAATATGACTGGGTGAAGAGTTTTGAGGAATGGTTGAAAAATGTAAACCTCATATGTTAGGCATATATCTAATATGACTGGGTGAAGAGTTTTGAGGAGTGGTTGAAAATGTAAACCTCAATATATTAGGCACATATCTAATATGACTGGGTGAAGAGTTTTGAGGAGTGGTTGAAAATGTAAACCTCATTATGTTAGGCACATATCTAATATGACTGGGTGAAGAGTTTTGAGGAGTGGTTAAAAATGTAAACCTCATTATGTTAGGCACATATCTAATATGACTGGGTGAAGAGTTTTAAGGAGTGGTTGAAAAATGGAAACTTCATGTATTAGCCACATACTTATGACTGAATGAAGAGTTTTGAGGAGTGGTTGAAAATTGTAAACCTCATAATGTTAGGCACATATCTAATATGACTGGGTGAAGAGTTTTGAGGAGTGGTTGAAAAATGGAAACTTCATGTATTAGCCACATACTTATGACTGGGTGAAGAGTTTTGAGGAGTGGTTGAAAAATGTAAACCTCATTATGTTAGGCACATATCTAATATGACTGAGTGAAGAGTTTTGAGGAGTAGTTGAAAATGTAAACCTCATATATCATGTATATTAGGCACATTTCTAATATGACTGGGTGAAGAGTTTTGAGGAGTGGTTGAAAAATGCAAACTTCATGTATTAGGCCCATAATTAATATGACTGGGTGAAGAGTTTTGAGGCGTCGGTGAGAAATGTAAACTTCATATATTAGGTAGATACATACTTATATGACTGAGCTAGTGAAAGGCCTCAGTGCAATCAAACTTCATAGGAACATCATTATCATCCTCCAAGCACTTGAACCCGTCCATTACCCCCCCCCCCTTTCCGGCCCTTATAATGGAAACAAAAATAACTTATGGGCAAACTCGAGCCATGAAATTATTAGATATCTGCTCCCCCTCACCCCAGTCACCAAAGTACGTGTAGATATATGCTCCCGCCCCCCCCCCCCGACCCCTGCCACCAACCAGGAAGCTATGACAGCTTCCTGCACCAACTGATGTCGTACACACTATAGACTGCTATACACACAAAGCAGCATGCATGTATGTGGGTGATGGAACAGAACATGTGTACACTATATACATAATGCACGTGCATTATATTGGCGCTCGATCGGTGCGATCTTCAAAACGGCAAATGCTCGTTTTCCAAATTTTGACGCTGGCTGCCTTCAGTCTCGAGGAGTGGGTGAAGAATAGCCTGACCCGCGCTGGGGTTGTGCACACAAAAACGAGCTCCAGCGTATAATGCCGTCCCCGGCCCGCCAAGCGAACACACAACCAATAGGCGACGAATACACATGATACATGGCTTGCAAGTTCAACATGTTCAGTGGATATTCCCTCTACAAAACCGAAAGACCATCAAGCTATGGCGTCTAGAGGATGTTCAATCGTGTCAGTGGCAAAGTGAAAAAAGAGACATCATAGGCCCTACATTTCGATTTGCATCTACCGTTTTGAATTCTTAGCCATGGCCAATAGAAATGTCGTGTTAATTCTGTTTTTCGTTTTACCTTGTGTTTTAGGAAATGTGCAAAAAATAAATGCGATATCTGGACAGTCGGTGGATCTGAAATGTGAGTCAAACATTACACAAGATGTTACATGGCAAATTGATTTGGGAACCAATGGCGCCGCCTTCTTAAAATTATTCAAGTGCCTGAACAACCAAACGGGTCCGTGCACGCAAGATTACCAGCTTTATGAAAGAGTCTTTGAAAGGGGCAAAGTTAAGGTGAATCGCAGCAACGAAGCTTCCTTTCTCTCACTAGTCCCATTTGAAGATGAGACTTTTCAGTGTCTTTTAGGTGAGACCGTGTTTAAGACATATAATATAATTCTGATTGACCCAAAGGACATCAAAGAATATTGTAATGACTCGTTGCAACATATTATTAACAGTGAAGATCTTCAAATTCGATTTTCATGTGGATATACCTTCGAAAGGGTGTTAAGTCTAGATGGCAAGTTCACACTCGATGGACTAGGCCAAAACAATTTTGACATTCTGAATTCATCTCAAAGTATCAGTGGAACTATTCTTTTTAATAATAACATCATTAATGACGCGCATTGTGATATTTACTTTCCTGGTATTGATGTTACACGAACATGCACCTATCCGGCAATTAGCAAGACACAATACGTTGTTGAAGGAAATGGAATTATCGTCGAAAGTAAAGTTGCAATAAATGTTGATTGGCATCTCTTTGGTAAAGATGGGATAGAAGAATGCATATCAAATCGTTCATGGACTCGAGATCATGGTCGATCTCTGTTGATACTAGGGGTATCTGAAGAAGACGTAGGAAAAATAGTTGTTTGGCGAGCCAAAGGAGCGGACAATGAAACCAGCAATGGTACCATTGGGTTCGCAGTTATCCCGCACATTTCCAGGGACAGCAACAAACCAGATTCTAAAAATAAAAAACCTAAGCCTGCTCCACCTAGAACCCAAAGCCCTTTCTTTGTTTTGACACTACTGTTCCTTACACTATGGCTCATTACCTTCGTTGTGGGTGGAATAATTTTATTTTGCCGAGAAGAAAAGTGTAAAACCTCTCTATCGGATATTCCTTCGACTTCTGGGAATGGAAAATCACCAAATTCGAACCAGTCTTCAAATGTAAGGCCACACGGAAATGTAGGTTCAGGTGAAAATGGGACTCCTTTAGTTAGGTTTACGACAGAATCAACAAATCCTGAGACTTCCAACACTTACAACAGCGCCCATACTCCTGTCCTCGAACGAGACGATGGTAATGATGACACACTCAATTGCCAAAGCCAAGGTGATAGTCGCTTGTACTTCACCCTGGAGAAATCACCTTCTATCCGAAGGGCCTTGGCACCAAGATGGAACCCTGGTGACGCCAACCCTGCGACACTGGACCAGGATCAGGGCAGCCACTGGCAAGGTTATGCAACAGTTGGGGAATCAACCGAGAACGCAACGTGCTCCTATGATATTGGAGAGTATGCTGAAGTCGGCGAGCATCTCCTAGGAAAGGGTCCTCCTGTTCAATCAATACGTCCTCCTGTCCGTAAAAAGCCGGGAAGAGAAGAGGTGAAGGAAGATGAAGATAACATAAGTTAAATCTACTTATATGATTACAGGCTCCATTTGTTTGTCTAGGGGAGGAGTCAAAATTTATTTTGATTGGGGTTAAACATTGATTTTATTCATTTTTACACCATGGATTTTTAATATCTTCCCTATATTGTATTGTAGAATATAAGCTAAACATAAATCAAAATAAAATATCATCAATACTTACCATTTACAACCTTGTCATCAAGGCTAAAAAGGAAATTAGGGGAAAATGATAATAATGAAGGTTAAAGGTTATTTATTATTTCTTTTGTTTTTAGCATAAAGCTGGAATAAAATATTCCGAATTTTCACCAATCACATTTTTTAATTCAACCCCTCCCCTAGACAAAAGACCCAAGCCTTTCCCTATAAATTTAGATTTAACTTGAAAACCAATATAAACAGTATACATCAGACGCGTTTCCTGGGGGTAGGACTGAGGGGGGCTTGATCGGACGGATAAACAAAAACGGACCCCAAAATGAGAAAAAAATGACGAAAATGGGCATCATGGGGGTTGAAAAAACTCTTTTGGAAAAAAATCTCCGTGAGGTTTAGGAGAATGTTCAAAATATAGCTAGGGTCCCGAAAAGTAAAAGCAGGGATTTGCATATTCAAGAAATTAAAGCTGGAACAAAATAATGCCGCTATAGCGGTAAAAAATTATTCCATCTTTATCACGGACAGTGTAGGTAAAATGGGAACAGGGACCTGTTGCTAGAAACTTTAATTACATAAATCATGACATAAAACTAATGTATATTTTGTGTACTCAAGTCTCAAAAACTAAACAAAAAACTATCCCATTTTCTATTGGTGATCGTTTAACGCTAGAAGTGTTTGGTATTGGAGTCCTGCGGTGAGAAAATAATTAAATTGAAACTTGTATTGATGTATTCTAATTAAAATAAGTGATAGTTTTGTATATTTCAATAGGCCTCTCTGTACAAATATTTTTTTTTTGTATACTAACTCCCCCTCAAACAAAAAAGTATACCATTTTCTATTCGTGTTCATTTAGCGCTATTGCTATTGGAGTTTGCGATGAGAAAATAATTCAATATAGTTTTCACATATTTAATACTCTCTTTCAAAAAAGATCAAACTAGTCCTACGAGTCTCAGCAACATCAAACGTAAACATAATTCAACACAAATGTTTGTATATACAAAATGAAGTTCACTTTTGATGATAAGATTGAAAACACTTTCGTTGACAGAGCACATGAAATATTTTCGATTAGGCCTATGCATTGATTTTTAGACTAAATTTTTATTGTTTTGCTGAACATTGATATGCAACCATCGAAATAATTTTAAATGGTGTATTATGAATACATGTATTATAATCAGTGGTGATATGCCATGTCTCACACATTTATATGTCCACCTAAAATTGTAATTGGAAATGTTTATTGTATTTGATTATGTTGTTATAACTCTTATTTTGCTTACTTGCAAAAAGTTACTGTATGCAAAGCAAAAAAAAATTGTAAATTTCAACACTTATCCTGTTATGCACAGTAAATAAAAAAAAAAAAGAAAAGAAAAAAAGGAGCCCAGTGGTTTAGTGGATTAGTCAGAGTTCGAATCTCTTCACTAATGTTCTGTAGCAAAATATTTTTGTATTTACATTTGCCTTGCACATTCGTTCTTGTGATCTAAGGGTGCTATCTCACTTCGCGGAGACGTCTCCGCGACAGAATAGAAAAATCGTCTCCGCGACGGATAAAAAGTATTAGAGACGTCTCCGAGACGTCTCCGAAATTTTGGAGACGGATTTTTGAAAATAAATTGTCTATAGCGACATGATTTTGCTCTGACTTTAATTTCTTGAATATGTTTGTCCCTGCTTGTACTTTTTGGGACTCTGGCTATATCTTGGACATTCTCCCAATTCTTCACGTGGACCTTTTTCCAAAAAAGTTTTGTCAACCCCCGTGATGCCCATTTTTGTCATTTTTTCTCATTTTTGGGCCCCTTTTTGTTTTCCCGGCCGATCAAGCCCCCTCAGTCCTATCCCCAGGAAAAACGACTGAAGTGTACTGTTTTATATTGTTCTTTAAGCATGTTAAGTGAAATCTATATTTCTGGGGACAGGCTAAGGTCTCTTGTCTAGGGGAGGGGTTGAAGTAAAAAACGAGATTGGTGAAAATTCGGAATATTTTATTCCATCTTTATGCTGAAAACAAAAGAAACGAAAACCACCTTTAACCCTTAAATATCATCGTCTTCCCCTTAAATTTTGTATAGCCTTGATGACAAGGCTGTAAAAAGTCATTATTGATAATATTTTATTTTGATTTATGTTTGGTTGAGATTTTACAATACAATTTAGGGAAGATAGAAATTTCCATGGTGTAAAAATGACTAAAATGAATGTTGAACCCCAATCAAAATATATTTTGACCCCTCCCCTAGACAAAAGAGTCGAGCCTGTAACCATAAATTTAGATTTAGTTTAAAGAACAATACCAAATCTCCACCTCAGACGTGTTTCCTTGGGGTAGGACTGAGGGGGCCTTGGTGAGTCACGTGAACAAAAAAGGGCCCCAAAAATAAGAAAAAATGACAAAAATGGCCATCTTCTGGGAGTGACAAACTTTTTGGAAGAAAAATCCCCGGGAAGGGTTGAGGGAACGTCCAAGATATACCCAGGATCCCAGTAAGTGAAAGCGGTGATAAACACTTTCAAGAAATTAAAGCCGGAGCAACATCATGTTGAACGAACGGTTTTCCTCTTTAATAATCATGATAAAGCTGTCACTTGTGATTAATGATCTTTCTTTTAAATGACTTCATCTGAGCAATTCAATCATTTAATATTAATAAACAATGGTACCTATATTTTCAAATCGCATTGTTTCATAATCATTTTTATCGTAATAATGTTTAAATAGTCATGTGTAATCCTTATTAATAGGGATGTCCACTAAAATTTTAAGTTATTTTTAAGTTTTTTTTGCCAGGCTCATTTGATAGAGCATTCTAAAAGAAACATTTTGGTACTTGAATTATCACAATTGTATGTTCCGTTTCAAAGATAATTATGACCCAAAGAGTGTCTCAGATTACCAATGAGCTGCTTGAACACTTTTACAAGTTTCAGACAAAGCCAGAAAATGCAATAAAAGCTGAAGTTTATGGTTCGTTTGTCTTTGATTTATTAACCAAATCGTACCAAATATTTGCTATGTGTGTATCAACATGAAATGAGATTATAGTCATGATAGTAACACAATTGAGTAGATTATACAAAGATACAGTTTATGGCAGTACAAAACTGATGGTTTGACATGTATGTTACCGTATGTGATCCAATATGACCACCGTGGAAAAATACTCCATAGCGCATGTTTCAATAGGAACACCCTAGACAATAGGCTATTTCATGGTGGTGTGGCTAAGAGCTGAGTGTTGGAGAGGGTAGAGTAATTTTAAAACTTAAATGGCCAGTGGTAAACATTGTTCTTTGTTTTTCACTCCAATACATTTTTTGTTAAAAAATAGTTAAATTTTATAAATATCTACTTCTCCTTTAATATCTGAATCTATTCAAATCATGAGAAATTCCAATCATAACACACATCACATAGAAGCATCACTTTGAACACGCTGTAGTTTTTTTATATCAATTTTTCCAACAGGAGAAGTTAATCTTCTGCTGAGGTATTTTCTAAGGAAGAAACTGACCAATTAGAAATAAAAATGATTGATATTTACCACTGGCCAAAAGACAATTTCGAAAGCTGTTTTTTATTGAAAATTTTGCTGTTTCTCTGCCTGTGTATTATTGAGTAGGCAGTGCATGGGTTATTGTTTGCATTGTAAATGCATGGGTGACTACATCCATACAGTGAAGTGGAAACCGTTGTAGTGGCTTTTTGCTTTTGTTCGGCCATCCCTATTATTAACCTTCTACACAATTTCACATGGCTAATGCATGAGCCGCGGAGCTGGTGCGGCGAGGGTCTGGGCGGGTCGCGATTCAGCCCATTTTTCCCCCACTAAACGTTCGGGCCTAATATAGGTTTTCCCGTCCATTTTCATCCCCCAAGCAGTCGGTTTCACGAATAATCATTCAATTTCAAGCGAAATTGAATGTTCCAGTAACCCCTTACTTCAATTAGATAAAGAAAAGGTTCAATTTCATTTCTTTTACTTCGATTTCATGAAATACTCGATCAAACAAAAATGTCAGAAGGCGGAATCAATTTCGCGCCAGTGAGAATTTGTTCTTGGTTTTACATTCAAATTCACCAGTGGATATTACAAATTAACACGTGTTCATTCAAATTAATCAGTTAATGCTATTATGCTCGTTCCCGGGCTCAGGTAGGGGAAAACCCGAGAAATGATTGAAATAGGGGTCTTTAAACATTCTCTCCCCCACCCGACCCATTTTAATAGGGGGGGGGGCCGGTGTATACACTTCAGAAGATGATCAAATGAAGGAGGATTATGAAATGAAACGAACATTGCCATAACGTCATTTCCTTGAAGAGGAATGGAGAGAGTGGTGCGTATGGAGGGCCATCCACGCCATATTATATCATTCTATGCCCCTCCCGAAGTTTAAGAGAGAGAGAGAGAAAGAGAGAGAGAAAGAGAGAGAATGGAGAAAATATTCACATATCCGTGTATTTAATGTATACATATAAAATTGCTATAACGTCATTGCGCTGGAGAAGAATGGAGAGACAGGGCTGATGCGTTCATCTCGATCTCTTTCCATCCCCTGTCTCTCTGGCCTATACCCGAAGTGTTGATTGTTTATCAGAATCTATATGTGGGATATGATGATGAATATGAATATTCAGTTATAAGCACAAAAGCTATGACCATGAATCTTTTCAAGGATTAATTTGATACATAGAGTACATGCAGGTAATATGGGCCCCCTAAGCTCATTTGCTTAATTTGCATAAAATTACGAAATGACACACAGTCTAATCTTTGTTTATTTGAATCAATAACTACTGCTCTAACTTTTATTGTGAAGAAAAACAATTATCACCAACCCCCCTGTCCGCAATATTCAAATGTTGACGTCATTACCAAAGTGCCCATATTACCTGCATGTGCAGGTAATATGGGCACATGTATTTAATGTATGTTTTAAAAACTACAATGACTCTACCATGTCTGGAATTTGCTTAAAATGTTGAAAATCATTAACTTTAAGATATAATTTGAAATTATAAGACCCTGCAGTAAATCCTTTGACTATATATTTCATTGTTATGTATTTTGTATATTATTTCTTTTTTAAATATTATTTAAATATTATTTTCATTATACAAGTCAATATAGGCCTACAATAAGTTAATTATCATTAATTATATACTGTGAATATACCCCAAAAAACGTAGCAAAAAGATTGATGCCTCATCCCAATACTAAGTACCAGAATCATTTCCGCCATTTTGGATGTCCCATATTACCTGCACCAATGTTGCTGTGTCAGGCATGCATTCAATGCCACATTGCACCCCTTAACTAAAACAAATTGACCTGTACACGCTAGTATGATCAAAATGAAAACTATGAGCTTACTAAATATACAAAACAATTGAGGTTACCCCTCCTCTGCATGCTAAAAAAATTTGGGGGATCTGGGGATCTGCAATCACCAAAAAACAGAGTGACGAAATTGAAAGAATCCAAAAACGAGCTCTCCGTATGATTGTGTATCCGTCGTCTCTCTCATACTCACAACAGCTCACTCATTTTGACCTCCCTCTTTATGCGAACGTAGAAAGGATCTCATCTTGAGTTTTGGACTTGGTCTCCTGAAGTCTCAATGCCATCGAGACATGTTACCCCCAACGCGTCAATCTGTCTCGCGACACAGTTCGACCCTACGAAATGCGCATCTTTTGGACTTACCGCGCTGTAGAACGCAGAGATATAAAAACTCTACGATCCCTTATGTAACGGCCCTCCTGAATGCCTCATTGTAATTGAACTATATAATACTTTGAACTATGTTATAAACATGATGTATGTGCCACTGTTTATGCCATTGAACTTTTTTAAAACTATATGTTCCTGATTTTCTCTCTCTATCTCTTATTCTCTTGATTTAATTTCAATGTATATCATTCATATTGTTAATTCATGGTTCCTTTGGAATGTCTTGCAAGGTTTTGATGTTTTTACAATTACATGTTATTTTTTATATACATTTACAGACCGAGTTAAATTATTTTTGGTTCATCTTGATCGTCTCTATTACATGCATTTTATTTTGCATATCACTCAATTTTGCCAATTTTACCAGTCTTTCTCACATCACAATAGTCATAATGAAATACATACCCAAACATTTTTTTTCTTTTTATCGTTTCCTATATTATGTCGATGCAAACCGTAATTTTTCGGTCAATATATTCTGACCGTTCTAATTTTTTTTCTCTCTCTAATAGCTCAAATTTGATATTTTTTCCTTTACCTTTATTTTGAAGATTTCGATGTCCAAGTATATACATGTAAACCTTAAGTGCAATATTTTATAGTTCTACTTATGTTCCTCATAATCTTGATAACTGTTAAATGGTTACATCTTGTTAATTCATAAATACCCATTTATTTGATGTATTTTCTTATATTTTGTAAACTTTGTATTTGTCAGTCTCCGGACTGTTTTTACAATGTCTTTTATGCAATAAACCGAATTGAAATGAAATGAAATGAAATGAAACACTCTTTCACCATCACATTCTGTGAAATATCAAATTTTACACCAGGGTAAAAAAATGCCGTAAGTTATATCTACCTTGTTGGTTTTCAGCAATTTTCTCAGAGAAATTTCGGCATCAGATGCTCTCACGATAATATATTTTCGTATACAGTTCATATGAACAACATTATGGTGCTCACATCGGTCACCGGTCACCGGTCGACGGTCACGACATGATTTGCTTCAGGTGGCCCATATTACCTGCTGGCCCATATTACCTGCATGTACCCTAATTTCTTTAGCAATTATAAAATCACGCCTTAGCACAATACATAGTGAAATTGACTACGTTTTACATTAAATAGATAGCTTTAAAATGAAATAGAAAATAAAAATACGTACAAATTAGCTCTTGTTTACATTAAAATGTGAAATTGAATATTACCATTGTGAAATAGGCGAATTTTGTACGTCTTTGATTGACTAAAGAACCTTTTCGGTCGCTGTTCACATGAGGTTGAATTCCTAAAGTGTGATATTGAAATGTCAGTTTAAGCACAGGAAAAAAATGAGCTGAATTGAATGCCTTGCACATGTAATTGAGTAAATGGGGAATGAAAATGGCCGGGAAAACCTATAGTATCTACGCTGTTGCTCCAAAAGGTTGGATTTTTTTGGGTGCTCTAGCCACATCGCCCGCTTTCACTTTTCAGGACCCTGGCCATGAGATGAAGGTTCCCCAAAACGTTCCCTAACGCTGATGAAAAGATGTTGCTGGAGCACAAAAAATATATAACATTTCTGACCAACAGTGTACTTCACTAGCATGTCGAACCCCCACTTTTAGGAAGGCTCCGCGGCCCCTTACTCGGGGAGTTTAATGGTATTTTTTAGCATTGATTCAATATTATTGATTGTAACCAAGTTTGATCTAAGAATGTAGGCCTACCTTCACACTTTTTCTTGATTTAATAAATACCCCCTTTCACTAGAAAATTCTAAAGTCTATCGTCTGATTCTGTTGTTTTTTAAAAATTGCACGCTGTGAAAGCGAGGGCGTGTCTACAGCCTGAGAGCAGCTGTGTGGACAGAAAGGAAGAATGAGAGAGAGTGAGAGAGAGAGAGAGAGAGAGAGAGAGAAAGAGAGAGAGAGATAGAGAGGGGGGGATGAATGGCCGTGCATCTAGTCTGAAGGAAACTAGGCCTATGAGCTGTTGCAGCTGCAAATATGCCTATCCCAAAATTTCGTGTATTGATACAATTTATTATAGTAAAGGGTTTCCCAGTCAATTTTACACTATTTGCAATTGATTTCATTAATGTTTCTTATTCAAACGATACCTGGCCGAGCGGAGCTATCGGTCATTTAAATTAATTCGAGCAAGCGACTTCGTTTTTGTTCTTTCATATTCATTAATGAGCTATCGCGATCACATTTCGGACGAAATTGATTGAAAGAGATGTCAAATTGAACGTTTGAATTTGACCTGGAAAACCTATATTATAAAAAGGAGATAAGATTATGCATATTATGAGCAGTGGTGTATCTAAGGGGGCCTGGATGGCACAAACAAATAAAAATGGAAAAAAAAAGAAGGAAAAACTCGGTAAGCATCTGGGCAAACAAGACAAATGTTTCCTCTATCAATCTGAGCCCCCAAATTTAAAATCAATTTTGCGCCCCTATGGTGCCCAGAGGGGTCACCCTAATAGGAAACCAATTTTCTTGTGTATAATATATTCAAAGATTTCCCCGTCTCATATAAGGAATGAGTCGTCTGGTGGGTTCTATATGGTGGGTTTGGCCAGGGGGAGACCCCAAAGTGGTTAAAAAAAAAGAAGAAGAAAAAAAAGAAAAAAAGAAGCTAGATCAATTATTGGAAGGAAACGCTAAGAAACCTATATGAAAAGATTCGCCATATTCAAGAGGTACATGAATGAACAATGACAGACGTGGTGGAAAGTGCCCGCCAGACGCACCAAAGGGGTTAAAAAATTAAGCTAGATCAAGGAAACCCCGTGAAACTAGTGGGAAAATTGTTCGGCAGAGTCCACAGATACACAAATGACCAATGGCAGACGATTTAAGTGATGGAAAGTGCTTGCCAGACGCCACTAAAGTACCCAATTCAGAATTTTGAGAGAGATTATTGAAAGGAACTCTAAGAAACCTATATGAAAAGATTCGCCATAGTCCAGAGGTAAAGGAATGAACAATGCC
>CALNVZ010000691.1:0-42800 GCA_940671915.1 Paracentrotus lividus
CATGACGAATTCTCACGAAATATTTGTGAAGTAACTATAATAATAATAATAATAATAGTGATATTATTATGAGCTGCAACCAGTGGGCTTCGATGCTCAAAACCCATACAGGGAAGTTATAATGGTGGTGTATCTAGGCCTGAGAGTATCACGTAATGAATATAGACTAATCTCATAGTGACTTTACAGACATATTCATTTCATAAGTATATTTATTCTTGGGTATAAATAGATATACTTTATATCTATACAGTGTGTCATAGAAAGAACTGTACACTTTTGAAATGGTTGCAAAATATGAAATATATGGTTCTTGGGGAAAGAGATTCATATGTACAGAAATCTCATATCCTCAACTATTATTTGACACCAAAAAGTCGGAAAAGCGAGGCTGCGCAGGAATTCGCTATATATTTACCACCTGCCTTTGGGGCGCCATGAGGAATTAAAAGCAATCCCATGAATCGGCTAACAAAGACAAAATAAACGTAAAGACAAAAAGCAAACATTAATAGTATGAAAACAGAAAGGTTGTCCATTACTGTTATTATAACCCTCACTTCCAGGTTATGAGAAATGACTCTACAGAATGAAACATTCACATCCAACTTAGTTGACGGTCAAATCGTAGAGTGACTTTATTTCAAGAGTATAATATTCTCATCCAAGTTCAAGTTCATAACAACCAGGTTCATAACAGAAATAAGTGATATGATATGGGTGACAGATATGACAAGGTTCAAATCCACAGAGGGTGTAAATGGGTTTGTAATTGGGCTGGCCAGACGTTCAGGCAGCTAGTTATATAAACATCCATTAATTCTTCACTTCGATATTCACTTCGATATGAAACTAAAAAGTGTCATTTCAGAATTCAACTTTACAATTATTCAATATATCACAACTGTTTTGCATAAAATTGATATTTATTTCTGACTTTTTGTTTATTTTGTCTTTGTTAGCTGATTAACGCCGTTATTGCTTTCAATTCCTCAAGGCGCCCCATAGGCAGGTGGTAAATGCATAGCGAATTCCTGCGCAGCCTCGTTTTTGTGTCATTCATAAAAGTAGGCATTGCTCATTGAAGCATGCAATATTTTTGGATTTTTTTTTGGTGTCAAATAATAGTTGAGGATATAAAATTTCTCTACATATAAATCTTTCCCCCAAGAACCATATATTTCTTATTTAGCAGCTGTTTCAAAAGTGTATAGTTCTTTTTGGGACACACTGTATAGTAAATTTAGAATAATACATGTGAATTAAATCAATTTTTTTTCCCTTCAGAGAAATATTTGTAAGGTGATTCGAGCAGCTGCGTGTGGTTATTTTTCGGTCCAATAGAAGTGGCTGGCAGATGCACACCTCCTTTTGTTTTTCTCTATAGACTTTCAAAAGAACCTTCTCAAAGTAGTTTCTGCGACTCATGAAACGTCTCGGAGACGTTGCGACGTTTCATGAGTCGCGGAAACTACTTTGAGACGGTTCTTTGAAAGTGCTTTGTTACAGTTTTTGAAAACTGTCGCGGAGACGTCTTTAATACTTTCCGTCACGGAAACGATTCCATCGCGGAGACGTCTCCGCGAAGTGAGATATGGGTTGTTTTACGATCAGGGTACACCATTTTGTCTCACTGGATAAAAAATTGTTTTGTTTTCCCTCAATATTTGTGTATGTGTTCTAGACAAGTAAAATGATATTGCTTTTGAATTAGGAGGCATGAGGTCACCAACCTATTTTTCTATAGGGGTTCAAATCTTTTATTACACGTAAAGTCAATTGCTTCATTTTTCGGAGAGGACACTTTTGACAGAACGTGATTTGACAACATTGTCACGTGAACTGTCTGAAAAATAAATGGATGTGGGAGAAATAAACATTGTAAGCTTGTGGCATATATACAAGTGTTCTTAAAGACAAAAAGATTGTTCATCAAGTGATGTCTAACTATCATACCACCGATTTCGGAGAGGACATTTTTTGACAGAATTGGCACCCCATTTTTGGTTAATGGTCACAAAAAAATCAAATCAACTCTAGCTACATTACTGGGGTTTTCAGTTTTTAAACAATAGCATTTTAGTAGTCAATTCTGATTGAAAAAGCAAGCCTAATGATTGCTAATAATCAAGATGCGCAGGCTCAAAATCAGAAAAAATAAAATGACTCCATTTTCTTTTTATGGTACACAGAAGGCCATTTTTTGACGGTGTACCCTGATCGTAAAACAACCCATATACCACCCTTAATTTCCAAATTTCAATATGACTCTGACGGAAAGGCATCCATGGGGATCGATCCGCAGGGGGAAAAGGGAATTTTTGGACGCAACGCTGGACCAAACTCAACGTTCGATGTCTGTGTGACTGTACAACGTTTCTGTGCGGCCTGTATACAGATTGATGATTTTTACGAATTCGTATTACAATTGCCGCGAGTCACACATTTACAGCTACACACATACGTTGCCACCATTTTGAGTGGATGTTTCACAACAAGGCACTTCACGACACGTCGTGTCAACCATCGATCGTTTACGTCGTTTTTCAAATACTTTGGTCGGATAATTTTATCAGGTAGGAATGAGTTATAGATGTATAATGCTTTCATTAACATGGTTAAGTTATTGCAGAAGAAAAAGAAAAAAAAAACTACAGGGGACAATGTTCTGTTCATGGTAGGGTGATATTTTTCTAAAATTTGCTGAAAAGCGTTGTTTTCTGCACAAGGCTATATTGTGCTCAAAGCTGGTGCGGAGAGTGGGTTGCATTGCTACTTTTATGATATTAAGTTCATTTAGCCTATGAGTTGTGTATAGTATAGTCAATTTTAAACTCTTCGCAATCGAATTCGTTAATGTTTATTCATTTTAAAAGATAGCTGTAATCGGTAATTTAAATTAACGCTTAGAGCAAGCGATTTCTTTTTGTGCGATCTGCAAAACTGTTTATATGCAATGAATTTCGTCAATGTGCATGGAATTCACATTCGTGAAATCAATTAAAGATATCACAGCTAAAAAAAAAGAAAGGAGAGATTTAAAATCGTTTTCAGGAAGTCAATTTTCAACTTTATTAATGCAAATGAGAATATTGCCAATATTCACGGAGCAATTTAGGGGAGGGGGTTGGCGCCCATGGTGGGTCCACAGTCAATATACACTCTCAGAAAAAATTAACTAACCGGGCAAAATTTTAACCAACCGTTGGTTCAAATATGAACTTACCAACTGTTGGTTAAACTCGTTAACCAACACCAGTTGGTAAAAATTTAACCAATTATGTATTGAAACTTTAATAGAAAGTTGGTTAATTTATAATTAACCAACCCTAGTTTTTTTTTTTTAATACGTTAATTGGTTAATTTCTTTTTTAATACAGCATGGTTGGTTAAAAAAAATCAAGCGACCGGACTGGAGGCCTTTTGACAATTTGACCAAAGTATCCGTACAAATAACATGAAGAGTTGTGCCTGTATTATTGACTACATGCGTATCAGGACATTACCCCCCGGACAATTACCCCCGCGGACATACTACCCGGACAATTACCCGGACAATTACCCCCCGAGGACAATTACCCCCCGGACAATTACCCCGGACAATTACCCCCGACGGACAATTACCCCGCAATACCCGAGGACAATTACCCCGACAATTACCCCCGAGGACAATAACCCCGACAATTACCCCACAAATACCCGCCGACAATTACCCCGGACAATTACCCCCTCACAGGCATTGATGTTCAATTCAATTCAATTCAAATTTATTTACATCCTCAATAAAAAAAACATACATAGAATAATTATACAAGAAAATTTGAAAAAAACATACAAACTAATATTTATGAGAATGTGGGGCAACAAAAAAGAGCATATAGCTTATAAGACGTTTGACCCCAACAGTTAAATACATAACATACATTGAACAAAACATTAAACACATACATCAAACACAGCGTAGCTTCTACAAAAATAGATTTAAGAATTTAAGAATACAAACTTAAAAGATGTTGTTTATAATTACGTTTAAAAGAATTAAGAGTCCGGCAGGTTTTAATAGAATGAGGTAAATTGTTAAAAAGAAAAGGGCCTTTAAAGAAAATTGAATTACGAGAGATTGAGGTTCGAACTAAAGGTAAATGATAATCAAATAAACTGCGAGTATTGTGTTGATGAAACGAAAAATTAAAGCAAAACTTAGACAAAATAGAATCAGGAATTAGCGATTTGGAGCAAAGAAACATAAATATTGCAATATTATATCTATTTATATCAAACAAATTAAGGTACCTTCCCAGAAGTTAAAGCCGCGGCCCGCTGTGTGAACGCCGCACAGCGGCGATTTATAATTAAGTCAATGGAAGAATAATACTAGGGGAACGGTATATCCTGCCTATAAGCCCGTTGTGCGGCGTTCACGCAGCGAGCCGCGGCTTTACCTTTTGGGAAGGTAGGGGAGACCGGGTATGGAAGTTACACGGGTCAGTTGTTACAGTTCTCAGTGTGCTAAGCTGGAACAAGAGAGGATGTGCTAACTGGCATCTACATACAGCTTACACATAGCTGTGATGAACTGCCGGTCGTGAGGTTTCTCCGTTGTTTTATTAAAAAGTATATCAACAAAAACCATTTTTTACAGTTCAAAGTAAATTTTTGACAAAAATTGAAATTTGTAATAGCTCTTACAACTGAAGGCACATGATGATAGTCTGGTATTCTAAATATAGTACATGTATGTCAATAATATACCCCCTAGCCATGCCCAGTAATTCTGCCTAATGGCTGTGCTACAGTTGATTTTATGTGTAAAATCACCAATGGGGTAGGTTGTTACAACAACCTACCCCATGTCGATGTAACAACTTACCCCAATTACATTACATGTGTAAAATTACATTTTGTCTCAATTTTCAGGTGTTAATATTTTTATTTTTCTATTATTACTTTTGTCTATTCTAGAGCTCTACTTGATCTACTGTTAACGATGCCAAGAAACTGGAAAGTTGAAACAAAAGTATGGTATAAGAGATTTACACATTGTCAACTTACCCCGTATGTTTACATATTGTAACAAATTACCCCGTATGGTGTAACAACCTACCCCGTATACGGGGTAGGTTGTTACAAAAAAATGGCTTCACTAATTAAGCTGTAGTTAATTAGTATTTACATGTTTTCAAGTTTTATATGCCTCAGGTTTTAGCCAACATAATAGGCTAACTACAGACCCAAGATGGAGTGCGTGAGTTCTTTCATTAGAATTATCTGGCCCAAAATGTGAATTTTGTAACGTCCATACCCGGTCTCCCCTACCTAAGTAATTTGAGATTTTGAAAAAGTGGCAAGGTATGGGCATAATAAGTAGTGTTGCAAATTATCCTTAAGGCCTTTTTCTGAAGTATATATAATCTATTTATAAAGTAATCAGAGGAGTTTGACCAAATAATATTGCAGTAATTAATATGTGAGACAATTAAAGCATAATATAACATAATCAAAATATATTGTGGAAAGTGTTTTAATCTATATAGGATACCCACACCTTTAGATACACGATTACAAACGACACCAATGTGTCCATGCCATGAAAGTTTATCATCAATATGTACTCCTAAAAATTTGAAAAATGGAACACATTGAATACTTGAATTGTTGAATTTAATTTCCACTCTTTCTTTCTCAATTATTTTCTTTGTAAATATCATAAATTTTGATTGTCGATTGTAGATTAACCATTTATTTAGTTTTTCTAATTCATTATTGAAACTATTTTGCAACGAAACAATATTATGATGAGACATGAACACACTGGTGTCGTCAGCATATAAAATAAAATGTAATAATTTAGAAGAATTGCAAATATCATTAATATATATAAAAAAAAAGTAACGGGCCAAGTAGAGATCCTTGGGGTACTCCACATCGAATCGGTTTCAAAGAAGAATTATTGTTACAGACTGATACAAACTGAAAACGATATGATCGATAATTATTGAAAAGTTCCCAAGGTAAGCCACGTATTCCATAGGCATAAAGTTTTTTCATTAAAATAGAATGGTCCAGAGTATCGAATGCCTTGCTTAAATCGAGAAATAAACCAATCACATATTTTTTTGGAATCAATGGAATCAGAAACTTTATAAATAAAATCAAGAAGAGCCATCGATGCGGAATAATCCTTACGGAAGCCATACTGACCATTGTGTAAAATACTACATGAGGTGAGAAATTGGTAAAGTCTTTTATACAAACATCGTTCAAAGATCTTGGAAAATACAGGTAAAACTGAAATTGGACGATAATTTGAAACGTCATCTTCACGTCCGTTTTTAAAAACAGGAATGACCTTCGCTATTTTGAGCTTGTCAGGAAAGAGACCTTTGGAAATAGACAAATTAAATATTGAACAAAGAGGTAAGCTAATGATTGGAATTATTTTCTTAACAACACTAACATCAATTCCATCATACCCTGCACTAGTTCCGTTTTTAAAAGAAGATACTATATCTAATATTTCTTTACAAGTTATTGGAGTAAAATAACCAGATCGTGCATTCTTTGAAAGCTCTGACTGTTGATAATTGCCATTATATTGTTCAGTATTAGTAAGATTATAACCGATATCGACAAAATAATTATTGAAGATATCAGACATATCAGCTTTATCAGTAATAATTGAGTTATTTACATTCAAGCTTGATACACTGATATATTTTTTACTACATCGGGACCCAAGTGCTTCATTTACAATTTTCCATGTCACTTTTATATCATTCCTATTATTCTTGAATTTATTTTTGTAGTATGCATACTTCTTCTTTTTCATTTCATTTGTAACCAAGTTCTTAAGTTCTTTATAAACTTTTTTTCTATAGTCAGTTGGATTATTTAAATATTTTCTATAAGCTTTCCATTTTTTCTTTATTTTTGTTATCAACTCTTTGTCAATCCATGGTTTAGGAAAAGTTTTTTTTTTAACACTTACCTTGTGTAAAGGAAAACATCTAATGTATATTTCTAGAAACTTATCTAAAAATGAATTGTAAGCAAGATTTGGGTCTTTCTTATCTAATTGCCAAGATATTTGCTCCAAAGATTGATGAAACTCGCTAATGCCAGCTTCATTGATCGTTCTTTTAAAAATATCAGGTTTCTTGCTTTTAAAAATCAGATTATGACATAAAAATACAGAATATAGGAAGATGGTCACTGATGTCATCTAAAATAACTCCACTACACAGTTTTGTTAAATCATTTGTAAAAATGTTGTCAATCAATGTTGCCGAATGTGAACTTACACGGGTGGGATAATGTATCAGTGGAAACAAAGAATTTGTCATTAATATGTCTAAGAACTTATTAACCTGTTGTGAAGAAGATACCGTTAGTAAATCAATATTAAAATCACCAAGGAAATATAAGTTTTTATTTTCCTTGCTCAAACTATGAAAAATAGTAATAAGAGCATCCAAGAACAAAGAAACTGATTGATCCGGTGGTCTGTAAAATACGCCTAATATAATACTTTTATTCTGTGGGATTTCCACTTCAACAAAAATGCTTTCGATATATACATCGTTAATTTCAACATCTTTTCTAGATTTAAAAACAAGATCGTCCCTAAGATATATACCAACTCCTCCACCTCTCTTATTTTTTTGATTATTACAAACAAAATTATAACCGTCAATATTGCATTGAACGCTATTTTCTTTTAACCAGGTTTCACTCACACCAATTATAGAAAACTTAATAGATAGATAATTAAGTAATGTAATAATATCATTAACATTCTTTAATATGCTTCTGCAATTGAAATGAATCATGGAAAGTAAATCATTAACATTATTGGCTGGATTGTTGTGGTTAACATTCTTAAAAGCTTCAGGTGTATAATATGACTGATTTTGCCGATATGAAATTTCATCTAGAATACTAGGAGACAACATACGTGATATTGTATTCATATTTAAATTGTTCACAGCACGCTGATATACACTGTAAAAAGACATTATATCAAAAACACACAAATAGTTAACCCTGTACAAAACATAAACAAAAGACAGGATTCAGAAAAGCTAAAGTAAGAAAGTTAACAAATTGGCCACCGGTAGCCATAGATTATATAAAAATGACGTCAGATATCAACAGATAATGCATTATTACAGCTGTTCGAATAAGAGTGTCAAATTCAGGTGATCAAATCTGATGACGATAAGATCATCTTTTTTACTTCATGACCATCATACGATTTCATGATTGCATAAATCCTTCCGCCCATGGACCAAGAAGCACTAATCTTGTCTTTCATTCTCGAAGCTTGGAAGAGAAGTTGCGCGTTGCGTTTGGTGAGATCTTCCACTATGACGTTGAATCATGGCCGCCCATTGTGAGTCTCGCTCGCAGGTTTTCGAATTATTTCTACTCGTTCTTATCTTATGAATTTCTCTTTCTCTCTCTTCTATATTTCGTATCAGGACAACTACCCCCAGGACAATTACCCCCCCCCAGACATTACCCTGGACAATTGCCCCCGAGGAATTTACCCCGGACAGTTACCCCCGCCCCTTCCACCGGCAAGATGTTGGAATCAAGCGGCGCCCATTGTGAGTCTCGCCTGATGTCGCAAGTTTTTCGAATATTTTCTACTTGATCTTATCTAATGGCTTCTCTTTCCCTTTCTCTTTATATTTATCTTCCTCCTTTTCTGTATCTCTGCCTCTCTCTCTCTCTCTCTCACACACACACACTTTCTTATGTTTCCTCTTTTTTTTCCTTTTTCTTCCTTTCCTTAATAATAATTTTAATAATAATATCAATATTAAGCATTATAATGCGCCGGCTAATCTAGTAAACTATTCAGTGGCGCAGCTATATTATTAACCCGCTATAGCCATAGCTGTCCTTATAAAAGGCGCTTTAGCGCATTCGAGGAATTTCTTCCTACCGTACCCATTTACCTTACTTGGGTCAAGTCTGGCAAATTGCAGATTAATATCTTGCCAAAGGACATTAGTGGAATGGACGGGTCGACCCGCGTACCTTGTGATCGTCAGTCCGCCACTTTTCCTTCGACGCACACCACCTCCACCCCTCCATCCCCTTTTTTTTTGTTTAGCGGCGTCTGCGGCCATGAAAAAATGGGGAGGGGGGGGGGGCTAGCAGCCCCAAGCCCCCTGTTTGGATACACATTATATGCATCAAAAATGTGTAAACTGGCCCTCATATTCCAACGGTAGATTCTGCAAAATACTAGTCCGAAACCATAGTTTCTATTGGCGGTCATCTGGGCCAAACGAATAACTTGATGTGATAAGGTAGATGTAGGGAATACCGGACAGTAGGGAATATCGGACGTCACCAAATGTCAGCCCTAGCTGCCACATAAGATCAACTGAGTTGAAATACCGGCATCTATTGGTCAGGTGGTCTGTCTGGAAGGTTGAATGCTGTATTCGACAACAACAAGTGAGAAATCTCCGAGAAAAACTACCACAATCTGTGCAAGGTAGGAAAATTTGCAGCCTGAAAAATGGCCTGAGTAAAAAATTGACATTTTAGAGAATGTGATTGTATAAAAATAGAATTGGGGCATGACCTCTATTTCATGCATTATGGACATGTGTGGTGGCCAAACGTGTATGGAGTGTTTGCACTGTACAAAGCCTGGTATTGGGGGGCATGTGATGTTTGAAGAGTGATAGTCAGTCATTTTGTGTTAGGATACCGGACACCACATGGACGGTTGTTTGTTTTACTTCCGGGTTGAGTTTGCTAAGCATGTAGATCAAATGAGTAAGTTGCATATATAATGATTATATTTATTATGAATGTTGACAATTTTGAAATGTTATTTCTCTTTTATTATTATTGTGATATGTCATGATCTACATGAGATATAAAGTTATTCTGAGTGTTTTGAAATTTTGTAGTAAATGCATATATCTTCTTAAAAATGAATAATGTTATAAAAAAATCAATACAAACATGTTAAGTTGATGGTTTACATTCAAATCAGTGCTTCCAGACAGACCTCTATACAAAAAAAGGTTAAACACATACTGTCCGGTATTTCCTACACGATGACGTCATTATTTGCATATAACTGCCTCAACAAATATTTAATTACCTCAATTTTTTTGGAAAATAAAGTTGAATGATGTAGCTAAGCAATGAGAATCTTTTTCTTTTGCGATTTTATTGTTTTCATGTGCTAATTAAGCAAATGAGCTTAAGTGGCCGGTATTCCCTACATCTACCCTATTTAATTTTACGATTAACCTTATTTTTGCATAAATTGACATTAAGCTTTAGTTTATATTTTCACTTAATTTGTTAATTTATGGAGTTATTAATTATGACCTTTATTGCCGCCCTTACCTTAGAAACCATGGGTTCAGACCAAGGCTTTATCAATTTTTCGTGATATAAAAAAAAAAATAATTAAAAAATCATATCAGTTGGAATCAGAGATGAATCAGAGATATTCAACATATGTGATTATTATGTGTATTTGTGTTCTTTCATGAATTTTCAAATTGTTGTTCTATGTAAATAAAAGGTAATATGAGGGCCCGTTTACATATTTTCTGATGCATATATGGGTATCCAAACGGAGGGGGGGGGGGGGCTTGGGGCTGACGGAAAGTTACGTTTAGTTACGGTTACTTACGTAATTCGGCATCCGTAAAGATGCCCTGCGAAACTTTGAACATTTCAAAATTTCGCAGGCTTGGCGAAATCATTGTGCGTTCCGATACGGTTCAGTTTCGGACAGATACGTATACTTACGTTCCCTGCGGATGACTGCGTCCATGATGCGTTCATGCTGCGTCCACTTAGCCAAATCTATACGCAGCGGACGTAACTTAACGTAAGTGTCTGTGTGACTGTAGCATTATGCAGGGCCCGCTGGAAGAGCAGTTGTCAAAATTGAAGTGGCTACCCTGGGTAAAGAAAACGCTATTATTATTATTGTTATTATTATTATTTATCTTCCCAAAATTGTATTGTAAAATCTCAGCCAAACATAAATCAAAATAAAATATTATCTTGAGTTACCATTTACAACCTTGTCATCAAGGCTAAGAAAAATTAGGGGAAATGATAATTAAGTGTTAAAACTTGACTTTTTTTCTTTTGTTTTCAGCATAAAAGTGGAATAAAATATTCCAAATTTTCACCAATCACAATTTTTAAATTTGACCCCTCCCCTAGACAAGAGAACTATATACAATCTAGATCTACCCATCTAACAAATGGACGTTTTAAAAACGTTCCAAGTTGGTTTTTTGGACGTTTTGTGAAAACGTGTTATGGACGTCAAAATGTGGTAGGTTTTAGACGTTTTAAATACGTTTTATAAACGTTAAAAGAACCCCCAAAAAGCCTTTAAAAACCTTTCGGAAGCTCGAGACGTAAAAAAAAACCTTTTAAAAACGTTTTGAACTTTTTTAAAACGTTTTGAGAACGTCTAGAAAACCTTTAAAAAACCTTTGGAAACCTCTTAAAAACCTGTGTAAACAATAAAATAAATTCAAATATGTTATATGTTTCATGCACCTCAAACCTTAGGCCACCATTTGTGGAATGGCACGTAAGAGTGAAGTGTCTTCAATCTAAATCATGCTTAAGAGCATACTGTACTGGATATCATTAGGATTTAACACTGTATGATGCTCCAGAAAATGTATAGTTTAGAGCCTGGTCAGTTTGTCACGGACGGACATTTTGCGAATTTTCAAAGTTTGACAGCCCGTGAAAAGTTAATCATGAGAAATATTGAAATGTTCTGTGTTTGATAGTGAAGGGTACCACTGGATCTGCCAAATGATGGCAAAATTTTGTTGCCATGGATACATGCTAAGAATAGAATACTTTATAAATGATTCAATGTCACGGACGCGACGGGTAAGAAATGGGTTTCCTGATTCTTGTGACTCTTTTGGTATTTCTATCTAAAAAAAGGTAAACAAAAACATATCATACAAAGCCAAGTAATTTTACTTCGCTGCCATGTAAAATCATTTGGATAAAAGCTCCAGTTTTTGATTGACGGCTAAAAAACTTTTGGTCACGGACGGACATTTTCAGTGTCACGCGACGGACATTTGGTTGTCACGACGGACATCATAGGGAAACTGTTGCAGAAAATCAACTTTTCCGTCAAAGATATTAAAATTCACGGTAATACAATTCAACAACCAATCAGAATGAAGGATTTAAAGTCAAACACAGATCCAGGGGTCCCCTCACGCCCCAACCCCCCCCCCTCCCACCAAAAAAAATTAAAATAATAAAATAACAATGAAATGAAATGAAAAACCTCCGCTACCCAATGGCGTTATTTAAATAAGGATGACACATTGGCGGACGGGAGGTATTTATTTCACACCTATATGTACCCCCGCCCCCCGGAGTACATTTTTACTGGTGTTACCTGAAATTGCTTTTATGTATGTTTTGCTTGTCCTGTAAACCACTGGAATACAATTCGAAATAATCAGATATGAAGGTTTGCAAGTCAAACTCACCCTCCTCCCCCCCCCAAAAAAAATGGAATAGCCCTACCCAATAAGTATTATTTTTTTTTAATAAGGATGACATATTAGACGGCGGAGGTCTTTTTTTTTAATCTGCCACCCCCCGATCCCCTCCCCAAGAGCAGTGATGTGAACATTTTTAGTGTACATTTTTTCTTGACTGGCGTATCATGCAAAACTTTGGGTGTCCAAAATCTAAAGTCTTTAAAAAGAATAGGGAAATCCCTGATTTGGCCTGCATACTATGTACATGTATTTGTAGTTTATATAGGAATTGGTGTGCCTTGGGGGGGGGGGGGAATGTAGCATGATTATAGTGATTCATGCAGAACCTAATTTGAATGAAATTAAGCGGTTTAATTCAAGACAATTACCTGGAGTAATGAAGATAATTAATTTCACCATAACCAGTGCAGGCATATTGCATTTAAGTACTATGATTGTCCGTCCCGTGACAAAAAAGTCACGGCACGGACAAAATTTCAAAATTCAAATGAAATAAATGCCATCACAGTTATAAAAGTATAATTCATACATAGCAAAGCTCTTATAATGGGAGAAGCTTTTCATGATTTTAATTTCAAACAAGCAATAACGTAGGGAAAAAATACTTTTGTTCTGTTTTTTTGTCACGGACGGACATTTTTTGGTCAAAATGTTTCAATTTATCGCACAGTATTATTTTCCCAGTTTATAATTTCAATTGTTTTCTTGTTTTGTTTAGAAATACTTTCAACCTTTCTGTATCAGTAAAGAAAAAATTAAAAAGTTGTGTAGATTTTGAACTGACACTTATTTTACTTTACTGAAAAATGTCCGTCCGTGACATTATTTTTAGGCACCCCCGTAGAAAAATAATAATTTCAAGGGCTTCTCATCATTGCTTGTCTCTGAAAATCATATTTTAACAACTTTAGATATTAGTCTAAATCCTGAAAATACTTTCATCCCCGAAATCTTAATATGAAATTTTCACCCCAGTGCTCACTCTTAACTGACCAGGCTCTTTATTGAAACTAGTGTTAGTGAAGGTTAGTTATTACTTTATTTGTTATGTTAGTACATTCCAATACTGAATTAGTTTTCTTTATATTTATGTGTGTTTCAGAACAATATTACAATAAAATGAAACACCAAAAAATGAATTTATTACTGCTAAATGGAATCGATATGTCTAACGTATTATATGCTAATCACGATCGCATTTGCATAAGGTCCCATTTGGACGTATAAAAAACGTTCATAAAACGTTTAATAAAATAAGTCTCATTATAAGGTTCAATTAAAACGTTTTGTGAACGTTTTGTTTAAAACGTTACATTTTGTAACGTTCTGAAAACGTTCTGTGTTTGCTGGGAGACGTCATTGATCAATCCTCGGCGCGCGGACTCGTTCGTTGAGCGTAAAGATCATCGTATTTGAAATGATTTGAAATTACCGGTAATAAAATTGAGTAGACTCTATGTAAAAATCATTAAAAATATGTTATTGTTATGTATTTTTTTTTATGAATCGTCTACACATATATGAAACAAACAAATCTCGCTTTCAGTATAGAAATCGCCTATAGTATTTTAGTGATCTGTGTTTTTATTTGTTTTTATTTAGTTGCACGTAGAAAACATAATGATCACTTCTGGTATTTGTTTTTAAAAAAAAATCTAAGTTCGATTTATTGAACTGGACGTATATAAAACGTTCTGTAAACGTTATGTACAAAACGTACACAAACGTTCTGTAAACGTCCTATACAAAACTTTTAATTTTGTAACGTCCAAAAAACGTTTTTTAAACGTTCTCAAAAAACCTAAACTTTGACATAAATGAGAAGTCCAAACTTTAATGTTATATAAACGTTTCAAAAACGTTCATTTAGGACAAAGACGTACAGGACCAAAAAAAAAAAAAACGTTTTGAAAACGTTCTGAAAACGTTCTGTGTTTGCTGGGTTATACCATACTTTTGTTTCAACTTTCCAGTTTCTTCTGTGTTTGCTGGGTAGATCTAGATTTAACTTTATGAACAATATCGAAAATTACACCTCAGACTCGTTTCCTGGGCATGTTGGGGTACAAAAAAATGAGAAAAAAAAAATGACAATACGATTATTCGAATAAGCGAATAAACGCATTTGCGGGAGGATGCAGGTTACAATAGCTAGCCATATTATGGCCAAATTCAATGCACATGGCCTTCCCGGAGGCGGGAAAATTGCGCCCCCAGCAACAAGGCTGTGATTGGTCAGTCACTGCATGGTATGCGCTGTAATTCAGCGTCCCTAGTGATGGCTAAGCAACAGCTCCGTGGGTACCGCCCTTACGCGGTTACGAGCCAATGAACGCGGCGAACGATTTCAGCGTCGTACGCTTACGCGCCACGTATGCGCTTGATTTAGAAGCTTGCATTCATTCTCAACTTAGTACTGGGGGATACAAGACGCTAATTTGCCTCCCTCCCACCCAATTATAAAGTATGACTCTGGTTACTTCTAAGAATTATATTACAGTTTAATTACGCTACATCATAGTCTAAAATAATTGTATATGCTTCAACGTCTTAATTTGCTATTGTCCATTTATTAATTAATGCTTGTGAATTTCCTTTTATGAAATATTATATCGATTTTCTCTTTCTTTTACTATATCTGTGATAGATTACATAATTAGGCTTTTGTTAAGAACATAGAGAGTAATTTGGTTTAATATGCATTATATAAAAAATTACTTTATATTTATTATTAAGAATATACTGGATTGCAGGGTAAGGGTCGGAGGTATGGTATATGCGCCCCGTAGTAATGTTGCAAAGATAAAGATATTAAAAATATATAAGGTATATGAAACAAGAGGCTAGGAGTTAGAAAATTACATTGGTCAACTGAAGTCCTGTTAATGAAAAACTATGGAATTACATGAATCTCATTTCAAATCAATGCAAAAGGATAAACGACAAAGGACATGATAATAGATCATTAAGAGATTTCTTGATCTGGTTTCTTCATTGTGGAATTAGGATGTTTATTGCGGGACATTTGGGCTTATTCCAGTCGGTCGAACTGGCAGATGATCCGGTTATTTGAATAAGGCTGTTTTGGTTGGGTTTGAATTTCTTTTCAAATGAACGCAGAAAGATAACCGATAAGGGATAATACAAAATAAATAGATTACTTGGCCTGGTTTCTTCATAGTTGAATTGGGCTGTGTATGGCAGAACATTTGGGCTTGTTCTAGTCAGTCGAATTAGCATATACTCCGGTTACTAGAATATTGCTGTTTTGGTTGGATGGTTGGGCTTGTTCTGGTTGGTTGGTTGGGCTTGTTCGATTCAGTATGATAAGCTTGTTTTGGCTGGTTGGTTGGGCCTATTGTGGTTGGTTGGTTGGGATTGTCCTTATTGGTTGGTTGGTTGGGCCTGTCCTGGTTGGTTGGTTGGGCTTGTTCTGGTTGGTTAGCTGGGCTTGTTCTGGTTGGTTGGATAGGTTTCTTTATGATATCGGTCATAATTTGAACAAAAAGGGGAGGGATTGTATACTTAGGTCAAGTAAGCATTGGGTCTTGGAACTCCGGTTGGATGTCTTCCTCCCGGCAGGTCACATGACCAGGTTCCCCTCCCAGAATTCACGTTCAGGTCTTAAAGCTTCTCCCCCTCGTATATTTAGGACACATTCTATTGAACAGATGATTAATGGAAAATGTATGTTTAAATGTTCAAAGATGGAAATTGAAACAAACTTGAATGATAAACATGATAAATATATAGGGGAATCCGCATTCCAGGAAACACCTGTCCTAGAATCCCGGTCGGATATCTTCCTTCCGGGAGGTCACGTGACCCGCATTCCCCCTTTTCATTGGGCCTCCTTCAAGGACGCAACTTTTGCTTGATTTTGACTTCATAAATATTGTAGACAAACTGATTAACAAGTACATGTTGTAAATTATGTTTTGATCTGGGAATATCCCCCAGTAGCAATAAAAGTTGAGAAACGGCAATCATGTCTGAACTGTATTCATTCCATATCAATTCTACTCCACGTGAAATGTAAATCTAACGTATGGCATTAAATCTTAACATAAAGACGCGTCCATTATTTGGGGAGGGGAAACGCAACACTGCATTCATGAGTTTAGTCGAAATACAGCTGAGCGGCGCAGAAAATTATACGGCTCCACATAAATGTCAACTATAAACCCGTGCTGACGACGGGAAGCGAAGAGTTGACAACTGCATGCAATTATTACTTAGCGTACAAAAACTCGCCTAAGAAAACTTCCCTGTGGCTGAATGGTATTTGTCCGTCGATCTGTTTGAGCCAATTACTCATGGACATGAATGAAATAATTGAACTTTGATCATAGTTTTCGTAGGTAGATGCTTCAGACCAGATTGGGGGAAAAGACATTCTGGCAAGCCTATAACACGATTGTGCTGAAGTTGTAATCAGAATATTTATTTCACATAGACTGATGTTCCAAACGATTATTGATATAAATAGTGATCTTGTCACCTCTTGCGAAGACGCCGTCCACATGCGATATGCATGTGATATGCGGAAATATCGACCCATCGAGTAAAGATTCTATTGTGATAATGTTCAAAGTGACAGGACTTTTTCTTAACCAATCGAAATGAATGTACCATCTTTGGAAAGCTGAGAATTCAAGCTTTTAAAAACTGCTTGATCATTAAGCTGTAATAGAATTATGCGTTATCCAGGAAGATGATTATGCGGCGTATGAGCTATTTTGAGAGCAAAATTGGCCATATTGTACAGGAATTTGATCTGACTAGGATTCCGAACTGACACAAGTGACAGGACTTTTTTCCCCTTTGCAATAAGTTATTCCTATTTTTGAAAAAATCAGACTCTTAGCGTAGTTATTAAAGTTGATCATTTCTTTGAAAAGGTAGTTGCTCGCCATAATCAAGAAAACAAAGTGAAAAAACTGTGCAAAATACAAAATGTCTATGGCCGCGTTCGCTTTGCATAGAGTTATAGCGCCCTCTCCTTCTTAAGTTTACAACTAGAATTGATATGTCGCAATAATGGCTATGATGGGGGTTGCCAAAGCTTTTTCGAAAAAAAAAAAAATCTCCTTGAAGGGTTGGGAGAATTTCAAGATATAGCTAGGGGCCCAGAAAAGTAAAAGCTTGGACAAACTTATTCAAGAAATTAAAGCCGGAGCAAAATCATGTTGCTAGAGCGGCAAAAAATAAATAAATGAATAAATTTTTTAAAAAATCCACCTTTATGACGGTCAGTGTACTAAAAGCCATTGTAGCTAATCTCACTGTGTGATAACAGGACAAGTCCTCCGGAGTACAACTCCACAGGGGACAACTCCCACCTGACAACTCCCCTGGAGGACCGCTCCCCAGATGACATCTCACCAGCAAGACGGCGCACAGTGGGCCAGAATTTGTCCAAACTGTGCCAAAATTAAAAAAAGTGAATCGGATTTTTAAAAAAAATTTCATATGTTTTGGGAAGAAAACATCCTAAATTTTATTGAATCATCAATATTTTTAAATTTAGCGAGTTTTTAAGGTGTTATTTACCCATTTGAATATGGTATAATCCAAAAATTGCTCAAAATTGTGAGAAAAGAGGCAAATTCACAAAAGCTTTATAGAAACATAAAGCGTCCATCAATCAGGCTGATACTTTACGCATTTCTTGATTATTAGTGACCCATTTAGGATATATAATTTAAATTTTAAAGAAAGTATTATTTTTGGAGATATTAGTACTAAAATTCACAAAAATCGTCGAAAATTTGAATTTTTTGGGAAAAGTAACTTTTTAGTTTAGATTCCAGGCGATTCCAGGGGCGACTAATACTTACACAGTTTTGACCAACATCTCAGCTTTCTAAAAGATGTAATTTTTTGCTGCCTAATAGTTGCTAATGAGTATTTCCCAGGCGTTTTCAAAAAAAAGTACACAGGATTATTTCGGTTAATATTGGACTTTGTACGCATGCACATATTGTTTCTACACAAATCTCAACGTAGATGGCGTAATTAAGACATGAAAAACTAAACATTGTAAACGATAGCTTTTTATTTTTCAATAGTGTAGACGAAGAAACCATCACTGAGCAATAGTTTTTCAATTCGTAAATAAGCCTGATTGCACGGCAAGTTTTAGAAAATAGGCTCTACCATATTTACCTATAAAACATTATGAAAATAACAATGCTGTTAATGTGAAACTCCTTCTTCTGACGTTTTCAAATTTCAAATATAATTCTTTTCACATTATATCTGAATAAGGATTCTTTTTTAAAAATTAAAGTTCCTCGCTTTTTAAGAAGAAAAGGGAGAGCGATTGATTCACTTCTATAACTGAATTTATTCTGCCCAGGAAACTAGAAAAAGCTCTTAAGGTCTACACAATGAATGTGTGTCTATTCCAATCAGATAACATAATGTTGATGATGTTGGGGCACTTTTTGAATGAGATCAGAGCAATTTGAATTGTGTTCTTCTGTGTTCCTCATGTCCTGTAACCCTTAATGTCCATTTTATTAACAACTAAATGACAATTATAATGGGTTAAATGAATTATACCAAAAAAAAAAAAAAAAAAAAAACACACACACAAAATATAAAAATAAAAATTATTATGAAGTCAGAGTAATTGAAATTAACAATAAACGTGTTTCTTAGGTTAAAATACTCCACGAATATAATTACAACCTAAAAATATAAAAATGTTTGTAAGATAAAATGAATTTGCGCCTTATCCAATCAGAAAACAACGTTTTTATGACGTCAGAGCCAGTCGAATATGCGTTGAATGTGTTCCTTGGGTCGAGAAACCCTTTTGTAGGTACTTTTCAAAGCGATATATAATTTGTCAACGTGTAGCAATGCACATTTGCATTGTCCAATCAGAAAACAGTATTTTGCTGACGTCACATGGATTTGAAATTGTACCCATTGGATTTTATGGGTCTAAAAACACATACAACCCAATCTAGATTAACTTTATTAACCCTTTTCAAATACATATTAAAGTGTATGTAAGATAAAATGAAATATGCGCCTCATCCAATCAGAAAACAGTGTTTTGATGACGTCAGAACAAGTCAAATATGCGATGATTGTGTTCCTTGGGTCAAGAAAACCTTTGATAAGCCAATTTGTCAAGGTGAAATATAATTTTTCAACGTGTGACACTGCACGTTTGCATTGTCCAATCAGAAAACAGTATTTTGATGACGTCATATGGATTCGAAAATATGCCCATCGGATTCCACGGGTCCAAAAACCAATAGTCACCAGTTTATAGTAATTCTATTAACCCTTTTCAATGAGTAAATAATTTTGTCATGGTTTGAAGGCATTCTGGCCCACTGTGCGGCGCCCCATAGGCCATCTCCACGGAGGACCGGTCCCACGAAGGACACCTCCCCTCTTGCATAACTACACCAAAGGTCAACTACCCCAGAGGACAACTTCCTCAAGAGAACAATTCCCACAGTGGAAACTCTCTCGGAGGACAGGTCCCCCGGAGGATAACCCCCAGAGGACGTCTCCCCTCACTTCGAATGCTTGAGATGACCATATAACTTATTAATATTGATTTTATGCCAACCCAGGTTTTTTCTTTTCTTGTTTACAGTAAGTTAATTATTCTAGTACTTTTCATTACTGTTCTCCGGGAGAAGCCCCTCAGGGATGACAAACAGGTCAGGGATGGGGTTTTATCCCATTAGGTTACACATCGATTTGTCGCTGAATTGCTAATTATTTAATGAAAATTTTCATCTATTTGTTGCCAAGTTTTCGCCGATCGAAGTACACATAAGTAACATGCAAGAAAATAACAAATCTGTAGTTTTGTCCATATTTCTTTCTTCTGCAGTTCTCCACTTTGCCTTCTACTCCTCATCATGTTTGAGCGGTAGTATAGGGTTTCCCGGTCAATTTTAAACTCTTTGCAATCGAATGTTTATGTTCATTCAATTTAAACGATACCTCATGAAACGGAGCTACCGATCAAATAAAAAAATATATAAAAAGAAGATAGTTGTTAATTGGAACCAGAAGGTAGCACATGTGCTAGTCGAGCCTGGCCCCAGCATAAGTAATATTTTGGCAAGATAACTATTATGTACAAATTAATCTAACTGTTACACTACTTCTCTAAAGTTTATAGACTAGAATGAATCATTAGATGCATTGTAATAACAATCTACTAACAATTTGGTATAATTTCACCTTGGTCTAATTAAACAAAATGCACTAAATTACTAGGATATCTATTCTATATTTCAATTTATTTAGAATGAAGAAAATTAGAAAAAGAAAAGAAAACAATGCAATTTGTAAATGAAACCACTTCCTTGCAACATGTAGGTTGTTTGCATTAAACTAAAGTTGGAGTGGAGGGAGGGTAGCGCCAATAGCGCTCGAAATAGAGAGAGAGAGAGAGAGACAAAGATAGAGGCGAAACAAATTAAAAACATATGGTGATATTGTAATTAACGATAGCAGATCTAGGATTTGAAAAAAAGAAAGAAAAAGGAAATGAAATGTTTTTTAGCTAGAATCTTAACATATGAAACATGTACAGTGTCCCCAAAAATTATTTGTACACTTTGAAAAAATAGAATTAAATAAATCGATGTTGGCTTGAAATTTTAATTACCATTTATATCAAATGGTAGGTAATGTTACTATAACCTAACCACTAAATCTCAAATGTTCCGCCAGTTCGGAAGTTTTAGGCCGCCATTTGCAATTTTCATGGCCCCAAAATTATTTGTACACTTCAGAAGATGGGTTTTTAAAAGAGTGTTTAAAATTTGGGGGTCTTCTTTAGCTTCCAGGACAGTTGTAAACCTTCTTGGCATACTGTCGACCAATTTAGCATTCATTTCACGGCCAATACCATTCCAAGTTCGCTGGAGCGTGTAATGGAGCTGCTGGATGTTGGATAGTCAGTCTAGAGGGCGTTGTCGCTTCAGATCACCTCTCATTTGCTAAATGGGGATTAAATCTGAGCTGTGAGGTGCCCTTTCTTGCAGCTTAACATGTTTCTGTTGCAATATTGCTTTAATATGGTTTACTGTGTAGGCTACTTGGGGTCATTGTTATGTTGGACCATAAATTGACGAGCATTCAGACTTGAAGCAGATGGGAGCATCTGAGCCATTCTGAGGGGCAAGGATATCCTCATGGCTTCAGCATTCATGATGCCATGTTATCAAATTTATCTATTCCAACTCTACTGGCTGCCATACAACTCCAAATCATGAAACATCCTCCACTGTGCCTCAATGTTGGCTCCAAGCATGACTGACTGAAAGCTTCCTACAAGACACACATGGTCCCGTGCATCATATCCAATCACTTTTGCACTATTTAGGTCTTAGGACAGAGTGCTAGAACTCTGCAGGCTTGTTCACATGCTGTTTGGCAAAACCATGACGCTTCTTTGTTACTGTCCCTTACATTTGGCTTCTTTCTTGCCCATTATTCCACTTATAGTCATGTAGCCATTTAGCCTGTTGCAGACACTCTTGAGGGCACCCAGTCATTCCTCAGCCTCTGTGGCCTTGGATGCAATTTTCTTTGGTCGCAAGTTGCAATATTTTATTGCTTACTGTCTGTTTATCAATATCATCATGAAAACTGATGTCCATGAGACTATTTTTGCCTCTTAGAGGCTCCCACTTGCGTAAAGGCTGATTCGTCTTCAAGTTGTGTTCTAACATGACAGGAACCCTAAGCATGCAGCGAAGCATATTAAAGCATTATTTTAGCAGAAACTTGTTAAGAAGCTAGAAAAGGCACCTCAGATCCAAGATTTAATCCCAATGTAGCAAATGAGAGGTGATCTCGAGCGACAGCGCCCTCTAGACTGACCATCCAACATCCAGCAGCTCCAGGACACGCTCCAGCGAACTTGGAATGTTATTGGCCGTAAAATGAGTGCTAGATTGGTCGATAGTATGCCAAGGAGGTTGATGACTGCCCTGGAAGCCAAAGAAGGACCCCCAAAATTTTAAACACTCCTTTAAAAACCCATCTTCTGAAGTGTACAAATAATGTTTGGGCCATGAAAATTGCAAATGGTGGCCCAGAACTTCCAAAACTGACGGAACATTTGAGATTTAGGGTCCAGGTGATGGAAACATTACCTACCATCTGATATAAATAGTAATTAGTATTTCAAACCAACATCGATTTATTTAATTTAATTTTTTCAAAGTGTACAAATAATTTTTGGGGACACTGTATGTACAGTCAATGAATGGTTTCAAAAAATTGAGGGGGTAGTTATTACGTTGCAAAATACCAGACCCAATCAAGCCAACAAAATGACTGAAACCATTCAGAAGATTCAACCATTATCCATAAAGGTCCTTTGAAACAGATGTGTTCAGATTCATTACTCTTTCATTGACAATAGTCATACGAACTGAGCTTGTGATTCTCTCAAATCAATGATGTGTCCGATATTACTGGTTACTTACTGATATTGGGACATATTTTGAAATGTTCAGGAAATTAATCCAGTATGATTATTTTCTGTATACTATGCTATAGCGGTAAGATACGAATATGGGGCTCCAAATCCTGTCCCAGCATTCATCAGCATTGTTTTCCTCACAAGGATTCAAAGATGTCGACATAACTGAATCTCGTTTGTTTACATACGCAACTATCGCTAGGGGAAATTTAAGGAATGTGAACTGCCTGCTCAAACAAAAACGTCTGTCGTGTAGCGAAGATGGTGGCGCAGTGCCGGCTTTCCTGAGGCAAGGCACGCTACTCTGCAAAATGCAAATTGGGGACGCTTATTACCAAACCCAACGAACCAATGTAGTGTCTTAAAATATGATCATGTGATCGTTATCAAAGCATCACGTATCAGTCAAAGGTTGGCAGCAATTTGCGCAAGCTCACAGACTATCGGGATATATTTGATTTATTCACAACAGCAATTAAAGAGCGTTTCAATTTAATAGTCGAAACACCGGCCTTTTGTGACAAGTGGTTCCATCACTGAGGTGGTCTCTGCGAGTTGAAGTCGCGACCACGATTATAAGGAAGATCAGAACGCTTCGGTTTCTGCTGAGAGCGACGGGGAGCTTTCCCCTGATGATGGTTAGCGGGCCATTCTCTGGCCCACATTATATGTCTCTGCCACGGTCTTCAAGGTCGCTTGTAGGTCACAACCAAACAGGTTCTGGTCGAGTGGCGTGTTGCAGCTACATAAACCCTATATTTGGGGTTCTAGGACAGTCCAGTTCTCCGATTAATGTTGAGTTAATAAGAAACATGGCCGATCAATTAAGGCAAGGCCGTCACGAGATATTAAAAATCTTTGATTCGCTGTACATCCATCTGCCTCTGTTCCATTGAATCAGAATGCAGCTCCTGAAGAATTTCGCCGTATTGGCCCGGTCACAGCTACACGACGCACGGCCAGGGCACAAAAAGTAGCATTTTTGGGCAATGCGTTGTCTTGCGCTGGCTTGTAGCTGAAACTCGTCGCTCACTCGTCGAGCGCGCTAGATGAACGCTTTTTGATTCGTCATTGTGCGCAGTTGTGCGTCTGAAAATTTTGAGCATACTCAAATATCTGCGTCGAGCTCGACACATGGATGTAAACGCCGGCAGAGCGCTAGATATGCGTAGAGGGCGCAGCACCAGCTCCAGACATTCGCAGAGCACGCAGCGCCAGCGCCAGACACACGCAGACCACGCGTTAAGCATTCGTAACATGTGCGTAGGTCCAAGCGTTGCGAATGCATTGCAAACAATCGAACCGTCAATGTGAGGGGCAACCACTTTTGTTCGCAGGTTGTGCGCTGTGCCTGCGCCGGTCATTCGTGTAGACAGCCAGAGCAAGCTGTGTATTAGTTGGATGCTTTAATATGTGCGCAGTGTATGCGCTGTGGGAGCGCTGTGGGAGCACCCTACACACGCATTACCTTCTCCAAAAGCATCAGAAAGTTTGACGCACAACGACGCGCAGAGCTTATTTTCCTTTTTTTTTTGTGCGCTGGCCGTGCGTCGTGTAGCTGTGACCGGGCCATATAGAAGAAGTTTTTGTAACTTCTGATTCTTTGCATCGATCGAACAGGCCTGATTGGGTAGAATATCCCAAATTTCAGGTACCACTCGAGGAGTACAAGCCGCTGGTGCGTTAATGGGGGTTAAATAGCGACTAGCTATTCTTTTTTCCATCTCTCCTTTTTAGGAGGGAGAGTGACAAATTTCGTCATCCGTTCATCAGCAGAACTTCGACCGAAGTCCGCGGTGGCGTTGTCGTATATGTCATCATTTTAATTGAAAGATGGTATAAAATCCATATAATCGTAATGTTGAGCCGGGGTAGAATTCCCGGCCGACATAAAAAAAACTGAGTTTATCGCCGATAAACTCAGTTTTTCAATCGAAAAACTCAGTTTTTCAATTGAAGAACTAAGTTTATCGCTCGAAAAACTCAGTTTATCGGCGTCAAACTCAGTTTTTTCGCCGATAAACTAGGTTAGGATCTCTATTCCTAAAGGAATATTATTCATAAGTACCACTATTCATAGTTTGAAGAAAGGATCATTGTTCATAGCGATCATATTTCATGAAGGCCGCTACTCATTATACCAGAGAAAGAACACTATTCATAACTAGGATGTGGGGTCGCTACTCATAATACAAAATCAGGGTCAATAATCATAAGGTTCCCTATTCATAATAAAAAATAATAGTGGCTTGTATAGCGCTCATGTCCGTCATGCATGATGCTCATGACGCTTTACAAAGAATGTTTTACACATTATTACCAAGGTCATAGCTAAGCGGCCAAGTATGTAGCGCTCAAGCATATCGGGTTCCCATTTACACCTGGGTGGGGAGGAGCATTGTAGACAAAACGCCCATGTACTAGGACTAAAGGGTTGCTATTCATAATCAAATTTAAGGGTCGCTATTCATAATCAAATTAAAGGGTCACTATTCATAATCGAATTAAAGTGTCGCTATTCATAATAATGGAATTAAAGGGTCGCTATTCATAATAGAACATATCAATTCTACTCTATGTAAAATGTAAAGTTAACGTATACCAAAGTGCGGCATTAAATCGTAATTAAACAATGCGCGTCCATTATCTAAGAGGCCAGACGCAACAAAGTGACGTTGGAAATACGGCTGAGAAGCGCAGAAATCTATACAGCTGGCTGCAATAAGAAATTAGCTCACAAAAACTCGCGTAAGAAGACTTCCCTCCAGTTGAATGGTATTGTCCGTTCGGTTGAGCAATCTACTCGAGGAGATGAAAGAAATTGATGAACTTTTATCATGTTGTTAGTTAATAGATTCTCCAGACCAGATGGAGGAAATACACATTTGGGCAAGCTTATAACATTATTGTGCTGAAGTTGTAATCAGAATATGCAATTCATATAAATTGATGCTCAAAACAATGACACTGATTGTGAACTTGTCACAAGTCTTGTGTAGACGCCGTTCACATGTTTCTATGCGATATGCATGTGATAAGCGTAAATATTGACTAACCTCTTATGATTATGTTCAAAGTGACAGGACTATTTTTTTAATCAATTAAAATGAATGTACCATCTCCGGAAAGCTGAGAATTCAAGCTTTTAATTGCCCAGTGAACAATAAGCTATAATAGTATAATGCGGCATCGAGGATCAAAACTATGCAGCGCATGAGCTATTTTGAGAGCAAAATATACCATATTGTACAGGAATTTGAACTGACTAGGCTTTCGAATTGACACAAGTGACAGGACTTTTTTTTTTCCTTTGCAATAAGTTATTCCTATTTTTGAAAAATTCAGACTCTTAGCGTACTTATTCAAGTTGAACATTTCTTTGAAAAGGCATTTGCTCGCCACAATAAAGAAAATAAAGTGAAAAACTGTCCAAAAACAAAAAAAAAAAAGTCAATGGGCACGTCTGCTTTGAGTAGAATGGTAGCGCCCTCTATCTCTTAAGTTTACAACTAGAATTGATATGTTAAAGGGTCGCTATTCATAATCGAATTAAATGGTCGCTATTCATAATCAAATTAATGGGTTGCTATTCATGATACTAGAATAGGGTCGCTATTCATAATTGAATAACACTGGCAGCATGTAGCCCCCCCCCCCCTAGCTCAGCAAAATTACTGAAACCCTTTAATACCCCCTTCCTCCGGCAACAAAAATACATCCGCCTATCTTGTGAGCGAATGGTTGCCAAATTATATTAGGACCCAAGTGCGGGGCTAATTAGGGACTAAGGGGGCGGCAAATTGATCGTAAAATTAAGGGGCGTCAAATCGATCTAGCCGAATTGATCGAAAACATTTTTGTAAAATTGATTGTAACTATCGATCATCTGATCACCATAGTACGTAGAAAAAAATTTACGCTCACTCTTTGCATTGACATCATTCTTTCCAAGGAGTTATTACCCCCTGAAAATGCTCAAAAGATCTAGTGTGTTGTTCACTTATAATATCTTTGAAAAGTACACAGGGGCGCTTTGAAATTCTGGATACGAGCATATTTTAAGCCAAACACTTTTATTTGTGTATAACTGGAAAAATTGAGGCATAGCAACACTTTTCTTCCATTGAATGAATAGACCTACCAACACTCCTTTAGTATTATGAATAGCGACCCTCTTCTAGTATTATGAATAGCGACCCTTTAATTCAATTATAAATAGCGACCCTTTTCTAGTATTATGAATAGCGACCCTTTAATTTGATTATGAATAGCGACCATTTATGAATAGCGACACTCTTACAGTACTATGGATAGCGACGTTTTAATTTGATTATGAATAGCGACGTTTAATACGTCGCGAAGACGTTTCCGCGAAGTGAGATACCACCCTAAGACTTTACTCAAGATTTCACGGCAAAGTTTGCAATCATGTATATGCTTCTTTTCGCATAGCGTCCTTTCGGGGCTTGAAAGCGCGAGGCGCCTTAAACATGTGAAGTCTTCGGCGTAGATGCGCTGGTGGAAGAGTTTTAGTGGGGCCATCTATGTAGTTTCGTTTGCAAGTCATGTTAATGTTTGAAAACATCTATACATATGTTATACTTGATCACACGAATCAGAAAATATCTGTCTCCATTTTTTTAATTGACCTTTTGTGACCCAAAATGGAGGTCAAAGGTCAGGCTTCATTAACATAAACACATTTTTCCTTAAATTTTGTCACATTTGGTATCAAATTGTAGTTAATTTTATAACTAGCAATTAGGTCTATTAACATTATTTCACCCGACCAGCCAGTTTTGAGCAATATGCAAATTAGTCTATTTCACCCGTTTCACGAACCGTCCTCTCTGGCCAAATTCGGCATTTTTTTTTAATTTTCATTTTTATGCATTTTTTTTTCTTCATGTATTTATAGATACCTACATTTTGTAAAAATTTCAGAGTCTAACATTGCGCGGTTACGTAATAACGACGTCATCATAAAGCGTCCTCTTGCAATAAATTTGATATTTCTGTACCACGAACCGTCCTCTCTGTTATAAAATGAGCATTTAGTAAATTTGGAGGATAACAAATGCAGAATGGAACTAGAATAGTTCAATCTCATTGTGTATATTTCTAATTTCAAAATTAGACTTCTAAAACTATTGTTAGAACAGAATTTAAGTAAATTTTGATTTCCCCCGAAGGAGTTTCTAACGCTCTCATTCACTTTGTGCATGCGTGAGGCCGAGCGGACGGTTCGTGGTGAAGGCGCGAGGCGCGATCGCGCACTTTTTCTTTTTCACGAACCGTCCTCTCTGTTATAAACAGAGCATTTAGTAAATTTGGGGGATAACAATTGTAGAATGGAACTAGGATAGTTCAATCTCATTGTGTATATTTCTAATTTTAACAATTGACTTCTCAAACTATAGTGAGAACAAAATTTAAGTAAATTTTGATTTCCCCCGAAGGAGTTTCTAACGCTCTCATTCACTTTGTGCATGCGTGAGGCCGAGCGGACGGTTCGTGGTGAAGGCGCGAGGCGCGATCGCGCACTTTTTCTTTTTCACGAACCGTCCTCTCTGTTACGATGCACATTGTGGAGTAAATAATTGAGTTCAAGAAAATGTAAAGATACGAGATGAAACTTTGGAACCTGAACGATGGAATGAAGTCATCGGTTTTCAATTTGCTCTACTTTTAGGTGCGATTATTGCCGGTTTAAAACAAGCTTTTCTTTAAATGCGTTTTCTGCGAAACTAACTTTCGCATCGAAATGCGCAGAGAGGACGGTTCGTGGTGCGGGCGTGTCAAGCTTTACTATAATCAGACATAACATATCCATAGACAATATCAATGGTAACTAATCAAGAATACAACATAGGTCATACTAGCCTGACATTGCTGCCACATTCTGGTGACCCTTATGACCTTAACATTAGGGCAAAGGTCAATTTATATGATGATTAACAACCTGGAAATGGCATCATGAGGTTTTTGCTAACATGATGCCATTTCCAGGTTGTTAATCATCATATAAATTGACCTTTGCCCTAATTCTAAGGTCATAAGGGTCACCAGAATGTGGCAGCAATGTCAGGCTAGTATGACCTATGTTGTATTCTTGATTAGTTGCCATTGATATTGTCTATGGATATGTTATGTCTGATTATAGTGAAGCTTGACACAATTATGCATTTAATTATGCATAAATAGACTAAAAATTAAAATTAAAAAAAAAATGCCGAATTTGGCCAAAGAGGACGGTTCGTGAAACGGGTGAAATAGACTAATTTGCATATTGCTCAAAAATGGCTGGTCGGGTGAAAAAATGTTAATAGACCTAATTGCTAGTTATAAAATTAACTACAATTTGATACCAAATGTGACAAAATTTGAAGAAACATATGTTTATGTTAATGAAGCCTGACCTATGACTTCCATTTTGGGTCAGAAAAGGTCAATTAAAAAATTGGAGACATATAGTTTCTGATTCGTGTGATCAAGTAGAACATATTTATAGATGTTGCTAAACATTAACATGACTTGCAATCAAAACCCATATTATGACGATAGGTGGCCCCACTATTTATTCAAAGTTCACTGCAGGTTCGCCAATGTTCCTGATATCGCACAGTGCGGTTCTCTTTATTTTAGAACATTGCAACACAATTTGTTCCAAAATGTACGGCGTTGACCGTAAATATGTATATTATTGTGCAGCGTACTTCAGGGCCACCATACAAAGGGAAGTGTTTTTGGGATGCCTGAGAGAGGACATCTTGGAGATCCTCATCCCGCATCCCGCCCCCCCCCCCCCCCCCCTTCAGGCGGTCACCATGCATACACGTATGCTCGTTCCCGATTTCTCCGGAAAAAAGGGTATATTTTAGGGGCTCATCAGATTGGGGGAAAATCCCGAGAAATCTCCTTAAAGATTAACTCAAATCTAAGGTCATATAAAAGAAAAAAAATAATAATACGAGTCTCTCTAAGTTCGGTTTACTTTTTATGGGACGCATTGTATAGACAAATTGGGGCAGCATTTCATGGAAGTGAGCCCGCTATGTGCTCGCCATATAGCTGTGGGTCACCACAGAGTTTGTGTTTGGGGGTATGTAACTCTATGGGGGTTACCCAGTGTAGTACGCATGCGCCATGTGCGCGTATGTCTGCGCGTTAGTACATTTTTCTTTTGTTACGCATACATGCGCACACAAGGAGCATGCGTAGTACATTGGAAGGCTCCCAGCAATGGCTGCCACCATGACAAAACATCACCCAGGCTGAATTCGTCTATAGATTATTGCAGCTTATTTAAATAAAAGAAGACCCATGGTCGGATCTCACCAGAGTTTTTTTTTTTTTTTTTTTTTTTTTTTTTTTTTTTTTTTTTGTGTGCTGAATTGTCAGCTCGCTTGAAGGTGCTAAAACGGCACTTCAAGTTGAGTGCAGTCAAACAGCACTCCGAATGCAGTCACTATGCGAGTTCTTTCAACGTGCTGAATTCAGCTCTCGAAGTTTTAAACAGTGAAGATTCCAGCAAGCACATAACGTTTTCAAACATAATGGCCCGAATTCACAAACGTGGTTTAGTTAGTCCATGGTCTAAATCAGGTGGTTTGTGAATACCAAAATTTAGACCATGGTCTAAATCCGTGGTTTAAACAATTGATTTAGACCATGGACTAACTAAACCACGTTTGTGAATTCGGGCCATAGTTTCCTATTTTTGTCAGGTAATGTACGGTTTTGTACTTCCTCGTCTGGAGCGAAAAAAATAAAATAAATAACAAGAAAAAATGTGCAAAAAAAAAAAAATTAAAACAAATACATAATGCATATAATGCCAAAGTTGGACTTATCATTTTTTTTTTCTTTTTTAATTTCCATATCAAAAAGTGAGAAATATACATGAAATGGCGGATAGCCTATTTCAGTTCAATTTACATAATTGCTCTGTTCTTCCATGGGGTCCTTTAAAAACGCAACGTTTTTAAAAACGTTTAATAAACGTTTAATGAACTTTTGTTGACGTCACTCAATTTGTTTGTTTGTTTGTTTGTTTGTTTTTATTTCTGTAAAACAATACATTATAAATTATACATTTTAGAAAGAGAATACGGTGGATAGCCCATTTCAGTGGTATTAACATAATACCACTGTTCTTCCATGGGATCCTGTTTTAATATCAGATCCAAACACCGGTCCAAGTCTGGTAGAGGTCTTCATCAAAACCTACAGAATCGAAATAAAATAACATCAACACCCATTGGTGTCAGATGAGAAATTAACGCCAGGCAAAATTTCAAATTGACACCCGTAGGCAGACGGTGACAAAATAACTCTCAGCAGCGTCTAGTTACGCAGTTTAAAACCAGAACTGGTAATGGACACCAATAAGCATGATAAGCGTCTTTTATAAAGCTTGGTCGGTATTAGATTTAATACCCTCGGTGTTAAATTTAAAACCATTGTATTCACATTCTATGCACGGGAAATTTATTCATATTCTTATGTTTTTTTCACAGGATTTGAAGAAGTGCAACCTGAGCCCATTGTAATAACATCAAGAACCTGTCGAGTGTCATTCTCATCACTACTTTGACAACTACATGGACCAATCGTAATGGTAAAACAGACTCTCTTGAGAATTGCTGTTCTGAGTAAAAAAAAAAAAAAAACGGCTTTAAGATTGATATGTTTCGTTTTTAAATTTGGCTATGAGACAGTATTATCTTGGCCCGCCGCAGCGGAATGGTTACATATAAACAAGGATTTAAATAATAACTGACAAATTCTTTGCATATTCTTGTTTTTTATTTTTAAATAAATGAGAGATTATATATTTTGCTTAAAATTACTCTGTACCCAATTCTTATTCATGTAACAGTTTCAGTTTTCTTGTAAATAGTTCGGGAAAATTTTCGTATCGTCAAAATGCAGTAAATCTCGAGTTTCCCCCAATCAAAAACGCATGGTGATCGGGTGGGGTCAGGTATAGGGTTTGGACAGATGTGTATCAATCAGATATGATTATTTACGTCTGGGACCGACCCTTAACATCACCAACCAAAGGACCTGACTGGGTTTTGAACCTGGGTCCGCTCCATGTCTGTCTCCATATAGAACATAAGATATACGTGACATAATAGGACCTTGAATAGAGATGTAGGGGCTGCCTGGGTTTGGAAAAGGTTAACTAAACGACCATGACCCACAGGTCTTCCTCCCCTCACCCAATCAACTCCATCCAGGTCAGTATAAGAACATAAAAAGAGACATATTAATTAAAAGTATACAACTGAAACTGGCAACAATTTGGCGAAATAAATGTAACATCCAGATCCATCAGCAATAATCATTTCAATCGATTCAATGCAATATGAAGAAAAAAAATAATAATTCAAATATTTTGACTTGATTTTGTACATTTCCAAACTGTTTAGAATCTTAATTGTTTACATAATTATTGGAGGACACTCTGGAAGATCTTATTGTCTACGATTGCATAAGAAATGGATCTACACTGTAAGAATTTGATAAATAACTAAATTAATAAATTTAATACAAATTATCTATTGTATTCGCAATCGACTTCATTTTGAATTCATCAAATTGAATTTCATTATTAATATATTTTACATACAATATTTAAATATCATCAATAATAATGTGGGAAAAAAAATACCATAATAATTTATGGGTAATCAAGATAAGTTACATTAATTTAAATATTGGCAAGAACCAAATGACCGATTGAACCCGAAAATAATACCAGATGACATCAGTAATATTCCCAATTGTTATCAGTTAATATCTTCAATTAATACTATCGATTGATATCATCAATAACATTTAAATTATACAAATTATAAATTCAATAATATTTAGAGAATGAAAATATTTGCAATGTATATAATTTTATGAGTTTAAATTCAGAATACCGGCAAATTTGTACAATTATATAAAATTATGAGTTCCATTTCAAACATTCAGTGTAACCACAACGGCAAAAACCGAATGACATAATCCAGATAATGATCAATAATTCCATAATAACCGCAAATAATTGCAATATTGCTAAATTCGACTTGTTAGCTCGTGACAGTAGATACAGAATTATAATTAAAAGGTCAGTTAGAATTTCATGACGAAGAAGTGTGAGGAGTTTCATATAATTGCCAGATATAATGTAATCTTTGATATTAGAAGGAATACTCTCCCAAATAATAGGAAATCTGTGTACTGCTGTTTGGTGTTAGGTTAGTATAAAGCTGCTTTATGTTTGTCTAATGCTACAGTCACACAGAACTTACGTTGAGTTACGTCCAGCGCTGCGTCCAAAAAAGGTCATTTTTTTCTGCGAATCCCCATACCTTCCCGTCACGCCTCAATAATTATATTATATACGGGACAAAATGCGGATGATACGAATAGTTACGACCAAATACGGACACTTGCGTCCACTTACGAATAACCTTACGAGTCTACTCGGTCTTACAAATAAATCACCCGTTTTTGTCTGTTTATTAGGGGCCTGTATATAGAAGCGACATAAAAAGTGGTTTGAAACCTAATTAGGTTACATTCTTATTCTTTTTTTCTTTTTTTCTTTTTTTATCTCCCTCTGTGTTATTCTACCCCCCCCCTCTCTCTCTCTCTCTCTCTCTCTCTCTTTGGTGGATCAACGTCTGTTGTCCTGTAGCCCTCTGCAACCTTGTCTTTGTACCTACCATTTTGCTTTGGGGGTAGGACTTTGAAGCCATGTAACTAGCAGTGGCGGATCCAGGCGGGGGCGCAGGGGACGCCCCCCCCCCCCCCCCCACAATTTGAAAATCGCTCATTGATTGTACATGTTAAGATTTAAAAAAATTCGGCGGCGCCCCCTCCCCCTCCTATCCTGAAATCCTGTATCCGCCACTGACTAGCAGAAACAGGAAAGGTGATCTATTGGCGAAGGTTAAAAAAAAACACACACTCATTGACGAGAGAGATATATAGTTTTTCATTACAATTCCTAGTTATCTGTTTACGTATGTAAATCCCTGCAAGTGTTCTGAAGTGTCCGGAAGTTTCCGAAAGTCGGAAATTTTATTTATAAAGGAACCAATCGAAAAATAAAACATCCCAGAAGAGACAACATGCAGTGAAATCTCTTATTTATGCAACTGATTACTAGATTATAATTATTATAGTTTTCAAAGAGGTCTTTTTCAAAAGTTTAACTCCCATTTATATAAAAGAGGAAAAGAGAATTTCAATTTATGGCCCTCCTTTTTTTTGCTCCCACATTTTTCCGCACGTATATTGAGGTTATTATAAAATTTATAAGCAAAAAGAGAATATATTAAAGTGATTATAATGTTAAAATTTTTCCTTTTCCATTTGCGCTTATTTGCGTCCCCCGTAAGTATTCGCAATTATCCGTAATTAAACGTAACAAACATTTAAGTATCCAAAATCAAAACACTTAAGAGGCTGCGGACAAACACTCAAGTGAGCTTCCACTCAATAAAATATAAACGGAAAACAGGATGTTCGAAACCATATTAGATTGAAATCCTCTGCAATTAAATCCTATAACTCAATAATTTCCACCCTTTTATATGACAAGTGTATATTGAATAATTTTGTTTAAAATTCGTTTTAGTTGGATAATCCCTAGCATAAACATGGTTATCATGGTTATGACCTCTTGAGAGTGCGATGTCCCGTCAAGAAGGGTTATTGATATCCATTAGTTTAAATTATGTCATTTAAATCACGTGAGCGCACAGCGCAAATACTCTACCATTAAAAAAAAAAAGAAAAGTGGTTTGAAACCTAATTATGTTACATTATTCTTCTTTTTTCTTTCTCTCTCTCTGTTATTCTACCTTCTCCCATCCCTCTTCTCTCTCTCTCTCTCTCTCTCTCTCTTTTGTGTGGGGGAGGGTGCTTGCCCCCTGGATCAACGTCTGATCCCCTGTAGCCCTTTTCAGCTTTTGTCTTTGTACCTACCACTTTGCTTTTAAGGTAGGACTTTGAAGCCATATAACTAGCAGAAATAGGAAAGGTGATCTATTAGCGAAGGTTTAAAAAAAAACCCACACTCATTGACCACAGAAATATTTAACTAGGTGGTATGTTGTATACATACCACCTCTTGTTATTGTCCGAATCTTCTTCTTTCTTTTTTTTTTCTGTACAAATCTTGTAGACACGATAACTCAAAAAATAATGCATTTAAGTAGGGTACATGCAGGTAATATGGGCCCCCTAAGCTCATTTGCCTAATTTGCATGAAATAACGAAATGACACACAGTCTAATCTTTGTTTATATGAATCAGTGACTACTGCTCTAACTTTTATTGTGAAGAAAAACAATTATCACCGAACCCCGCTCTTCTGCAATAATCAAAAATGTTGACGTCATTACCAAGTGCCCATATTACCTGCATGTGCAGTTAATATGGCACAATGTATGAAATGTACTTTTAAAAACTACAATGACTCTACCATGTCTGGAATTTGCTTAAAATGTTGAAAATCATTAACTTTAAGATATATTTTGAAATTATAAAGACCTTCAGTAAAACCTTTGACTATATAATTTCATTGTTAGTGTATTTTGTATATATTTCTTTTTAAATATTATTTAAATATTATTTTCATTATACAAGTCAATATAGGCTACAATAAGTTTATTTATATTAATTTATACTGTGAATATACCAAAAAAAAAAACCGTAGCAAAGAGATTGATTGCCTCATCCCAATACTAGAACCAGAATCATTTCCGCCATTTTGGATGTCCCATATTACCTGCACTAATGTTGCTTGTGTCAGGCAAGCATTCAATGCAACATTGCAACCCTCTTCACTAAAACAAATTGACCTGTACACGCTAGTATGATCAAAATGAACCTATATAGCTTACTAAATATACATAAACATCGAGGTTACCCTCTGCAAAACACTCTTTCACCATCACATGCTGTAAATATCAAATTTTACATCAGGAGGTAAAAATAAAATGCCTGTAAGTTTTACCTTACTTTTGGTTTTCGCATTTTCTCAGAGAATTTCGGCATTAGATGCTCTCACGACGATATATTACGTATACAGTTCATATGAATCAACATTTATGGTGCTTCACACCGGTCGACGGTCACGACATGATTTGCTTCAGGTGGCCCATATTACCTGCTGGCCCATATTACCTGCATGTACCCTATTTCAAATTTTCAGCAATGATAGATCAGTGTAAAATCTGAGCACTGAAATCTTTTCAAGCTCAATAGCATTATGTGACGTCATCTAGACGCCATTTTGTAAAATTACATTATCAATCATTACTTCATAACCAATAATCATTGATTAATCATATTTAGTACACATAAACTTCAAATTGGAGCGCATCTTTTAAAACATAATACGCGCGCGTACGTGCGCGCTTTAAGGAATTACGCGCGTCCAAAAATTAAAAATGTTCAAAATACCCTTTTGGCCAATTTAGAGTACGTTCCAGGTCATTTCAAGCATTTCGACAAAAAATGAGCGCGCACGATTTTGCGCGTATTAATGCGCGTCGGGAAAGAATGCAGCTCCAGATACGCGATTTTTTGCTCTTAAAGTAATCTTGATAATATTCACAAGAATTTGACACCATAATCATTATTTTTAGACTATTTATAACGAAATGATCGTTTTTTCAAGTTGGAACTACGCGCACGCGAATTATGTCAATTTTACCAAAATATGCCATTTTTGGCCAAAAACATGCCTACACAAAATCCTTAATAATTCTTCAGGATGAACGGCAACCCCCAATTATCTTTTCAGAGTTGGATACACCATCAATTGCAAATATGAAATTGCATAATGAGCCGAGGGGGTATATTTCTACGTTTTTGTTGTTGTTCTTATTGTTTTACAAACCGTGACGATTACCTCCTTTTTTTTCACCTCCCTATTTGCGAGCGCGAAGCGCGAGCGGAAAAAATTATATCACATCACTTCAATTTTGGACGTTAAAAAAAAAATCAGTCAATAGGCGTTCCTAAGAGAACGTTGCGAGCGCGAAGCGCGAGCCGAAATATTTCGCTTATAATTTCCTGAAGGTATTGTATTTTAGACACATTATACCTTTTGATTATAGCATATTTGTTTTAATTCCTTTAGAAGCTGATGGCGACCTCCCATTTGTAAAAATTGCGAGTGGAAAAAATACCAACAATATACTAGTAATCACTTTGTAGGCCTAACGTTATATCTCGGCATCAAGAACCAGTGAATGGGTATCTGGGGTAAACCTTGCGAGCGCGAAGCGCGAGCAGAAAAATTCGGCTTATAATGACCTGAAGGTTTTGGACAAATTTACTATCTTACTTATATCATATTTGTTTTAAGTCCTTTAAAAGTTGAAGACCACCTCCCTTACATAAAAAATGCGAGCGCGAAGCTCAATTATATACCAACGGTATATAATAATCACTTCGTACATATCTGGACATCATGAATCAGTGAATAAATGGAAATCTGGGGTAAAAGTCATGAAAGTAGTGTTTTTTCACACATCTTTCCCAATATTTCTTTGTTTTAATTTTTCACCGGCTGACGATCACCTCCCTTAAAAAAATGCGAACACGTAGCGAAAGCAAGATTTTTTTTTCTTCTTCTGAAAATGGAAATTGTATACAGTGTGTCCCACAAAAAAATGCTAATGGTACTTTAGATGGGTATAATATTAAAATTACAATATTATATTAATCATAACTCTACACCCTTAAACTACCATTCATTTTCTTCAAATATATTGATGAAATTTTATGTGATATGGTCCATTATTACACGTTTAGGTCTCTTTTTCGATACATTAAGACCATGTGTTGATACTCTTCCAGATGTTTGCTTGTCGGCGTTTAATATTGTTAGCATAATGTACACTGTTGGTCAGAAAGGTTGGATATTTTTTTCGTGCTTCACCAACAGCTGTTTGCTTCGGCTGGAATTTCATGAAATTAACTGTCCCCCCCCCCCGTTCACTTTTCGGGACCTTGGTTATATCATGGTTGTTCCCCCAACCATTCTCGGGAAATGAAAAATAAAAAAGGGTTGTCAACCCCCACAATGCCCATTTTTGACATTTTTTTTTGTAATTTTGGGGCCCCTTTTTGTTTACCCAGCTGACCAAGGCCCCCTTCATCTTAACCCGCAAAACGCGTCTAAAGTGTAGGGTTAATATGGTTCTTTACGTTATATTAAGTTTTACGGTTATGTGCTTTTGTCTCTTTTCTAGGGGAGGGGTTGAAGTAAAAAGTGAGATTGGTGAAAAATTGAAATATTTTATCCTTATTTTATGGTAAAAACAAAGGAAATGAAAAACAACCATTAACCCTTGATTAATTTAATTTTCCCCCAAATTTTGTAAATGATAACTATAGTCTATTTTTCATTATGATTTATTTTTGGCAGAGATTCTACAATACAATTTTGGGATGATAGAAATTTCCATGTTGTAAAAATGAATAAAATCAATTTTGAACCCCTATCGAAATAAACTTTGACCCTTCCCCTAGACAAGAGACGAAATACTTAAACCTTAAACTTAATTTAGCGTAAAGAACAATAACAACCCTACATTTCAGACGCGTTTCGTGGCGGTAGGATTGAGGGGGCCTTATTCAGCCGGGTAAACAAAAAGGGGCCCCAAAATGACACAAAATTGCGAAAATGGGCATTGTGGGGGCTGACAAAGTTATTTGATTTTTCTTTCCCCTAGTCCAAGATATAGCCAGAGTCCCAATAAGTGGAAGCAGGGACAAACAACTTCGAGAAATTATAGCCAGAGTAAAATGATGTTGCTGGAGCACTCAAAGTAATATCCAACCTTTATGGGCAACAGTGTATGTCCTATGTATTTTACATTACCCGTGTCAATGGAGAAAATGAGTGCATTATTGTTACAATATTGCACTCCGCAATGCCAGTAAAATGCTGCGCGCAATAGCTTACAACAATGGATACGCGGAGCAACAATTTACGTCATAATAGCTCAACAGCTTTTAACAATGGATACGCGGAGCAACAATTTACGTCATGATAGCACACAGCTTGTAACAATAGATACGCGGAGCAACAATATACGTCATAATAGATTGATCATTTAAGTTTTGTGAGATTCTCAGATCAGGCAGATTTGATACAGTACAGGTGAGTAAACCTCTTTCTTGTTTAAACTAGTAGCATTACAGTTGCCACGGAAGATGGTTTGTATGTATAATAATAATAATAATATTGGATTTCTTTCGTGCAATATGAGATATATTCCATTCATCAGTATGAATATTGCACTCGTCTTCGGCTCTTGCAATATTCATACTGATGAATGGAATATATCTCATATTGCACTCAAGTGCATCCAATATTATATAAATAATCACAAAGATATGAGCATTTTTTCATCACACATCAGGAAATCTCCCCCTTTAAGTTTTGTATCAGTAGTACCGGGTATATCGAATAAAAGAAACCCGAGTTTGATCATTAATAATTTGCAAAATATTTCAGTAGTGATTATGAATTTTATATCACTGTAAAGTGCAACTCATTACCATTCTTATGATATGTCTCTCAGCTCACCAATACCACGCATCGCTGATCCCCATTGTTCTGAAAATGTCTTGCAAAATTGTGAGTGTTCACTTTCGTGCTCCCTGAGATGCGTTATTCAAAAATATTAAGAGGAAACTGAACTTTGATTATCAATGAGCGTGAAAATGAAGCACTCACAATTTTACAAGACTTTTTCAGAACAATGAGGTTCAGCGATGCGTAATATTGGTGAGCTGAGGGACATATCATTAGAATTGTAATGAGTTGCACTTTACAGTGATATAAATTTCATAAATACTACTGAAATATTTTTCAAAGTATTAATGATCAAACTTGGGTTTCTTTTATTCCACACATCCGGTACTACTCAATACAAACTTGGATGGAGAGGTTTCCCGATGTGAAATGACAAAATGCTCATATCTTTAAGATTCTTAGACCATATCACATAAAATTTCATCCAGTTGTAGAAAACGAATAGTAGTTTACGGGTGTAGAGTTATAAACAATATAGTTTTGTAATTTTAATATTATATCCATCTAAAGTGCCATTAGCATTTTTTGTGGGACACACTGTATATACATGCGCAGCAAAGCTCGAATGATTTTTTTTTTTGCATACGGACCTTAGACGGACCTTATATGTTTTTTTAAAATTTTATTTGGTACATACATGGTGGCCTTCTTTTCCCCTCATAAAGACTTGAAAGCAATGCAAATCAAACCCTATATCAACAAAGCCTTATTTCTGTTATAAAATTGTATATAATTGAAGATATCCTCCTAAAAAAAAATCCTCTGAAATGAATTCATTTAGTTGTAATTTCTTCTGAAAAAGATTCGTCCATAAGAAATAGTTTTTTTTTCCGATGTAGGGGGGGGGGGACCTGATACCAAAGTATTTAAAGCTTTGTTTCTTGCATTTCTATATCAAGTGTAGGCACCATTACTGCCCAAAAATGGGGTGTTTTCAGTGTTGTTTGTGTGTTGGTTTTTTTTGGTCAAGCGGACCCTGCTCACCAGCGGGGGGGGGGGGGGGGTTTCGTTTCGAACCCCCCGAACCCCCCCCCCCCTAGTTACGGGCCCGGTTCATGCTGCGTCCCTCAGCCAAATCTATACGCAGCGGACGTAACTAAACGTATGTGTCTGTGTGACTGTAGCATAAACTGCGGATCCCACGATGCCTATCCCGTCATAGTCAGCAGTGGAAATAGTGATAATTTCGTTCATCCAAACAAAGAAATACATAAAAAATGATAGAATAGAAGATGAAATAATGCGGCAGTCACACAGCACTTAACGTATAGATACGTTTGTGTTGTTTAATCTTATTTCATCTTCTATTCTATCATTTCTTATGTATTGTTTTTTTTACTGGAATGAACGAATTTAACATATTTCCACTGTTGACTGGGTAGGCCTCCGTGGGATCCGCAGAAAAGAAAAATAATTTTTGGACGCCAACGGACGTAACTCAACGTAAGTGTCTGTGTGACTGTAGCATAATGAAAAATTATATATCTCTCTGGTCAATGAATGTGGGGTTTTTTAAACCTTCGCTAATAGGTCACCTTTCCTATTTCTGCTAGTCAGTAGCGCGATACAGGGCTTCAGGATAAGGGCGGGGGGGGGGGCGCCACCGAAATTTTCAGATTTTAACATTTTCAGTCAATGAGCGGTTTTCAAATATAGGGGGCGCGTCCCCTGCGCCCCCGCCTGGATCCGCCACTGTTAGTTATATGGCTTCCAAAGTCCTACCCCAAAGCAAAGTGGTAAGTATAAAGACAAAGGCTGAAGAGGGCTTCAGGACAAAGACGTTGATCCAGGGGCAAACACCCTCCCCCACCAAAGAGAGAGAGAGAAGAGAGAGAGAGAGAGAGTGAGGGGGGGGGGTGGGCTAATTAGGTTTCAAACCACTTTTTAATATCGCTTCTATATACAGGCCATTTAAGGAAGATTCCGTCCCAAATAAACGACAAAACGATGATTTTTTTTTATTTTTGTGTTCGTTGTGTTGTTGTTAAATAACGAACCAATCGAAATAAAACATCCAAGAAAGAAGATCAGACATGCAGCGAAATTCCTAATTTATGCAATTGATTATTACGTTATACTACATTTAAAAAAAAAAGAACTCTACCTTTATCAAAATTTTAACCCCCATTTATATAGAAGAGGAAAAAAAGAATTTCAACTTAGGGCCCTCCTTTTTTTTTGCTCTCACATTTTTCCTCACGTATATTGAGGTAATTATAAAATTGAAAAGCAAAAAGAGAATATATTAAAGTGATTGTAATGTTAATTTTTTTTTTCTCTTTTTTTTGGGGGGGGGGCGAGTGCATCACTTGCCTTGCTTTCAAATCATTATATAGCATTTTTTGTTCACTCTCGCATTCTATCATTTAGAAAATATGAAATTGTAGCCCAAACAGATTAGACTGCCCTGCTTTCCTAATTATTAAATGGTAAATAGAGTATTTGCGCTGTGCGCTCACGTGATTTAAGTGACATAATTTAAACAAATGGATATCATTAACCCTTCTTGACCGGGCATCGAGCTCTAAAGAGGTCTTAACCATGTTTATGCTAGGGATTATCCAATTAAAAAAAAAAACCAATTTTGAACAAAATTATTCAATATATTCTTGTCATATAAAAAGGGGGAAATTATTGAGTTATAAGATTTAATTGCAGAGGAATTCAATCAAATATGCTTTCGAACATTCCGTTTCCCTTTTTTTTTTATTGAGTTGAAGCTCGCTTAAATTATTATTAGTTTTTTTTTATTTGTCCCCGCCTTCCCTCTAGGAAATTTAGGACCTACCCCTCGATGCTATTACATTTATATAACCCCTATCCATGTGCAAACAAGAAGGGGTGTTCGGGAGCTCCAAAACGTGAGAGGACGCAATTATCCGCAATGCTTAAAGCTACAGTCACACATAACTTACGTTGAGTTACGTCCAGCGTTACGTCCAAAAATTGTCATTTTTTCTGCGAATCCCCACGGATGCCTTCCCGTCACGCCTCAATAATTATAAGATATACGGAACAAAATGCGGATGAATAGTTACGTTCAGATACAGTCACTTGCGTCCACTTACGAATAACCTTGCGAGTCTACTCGGTCTTGGTTTTTTCGACTTCCGGAAACTTCCGGAGACTTTTAAACACTTGCGTT